>CANUEY010577254.1:0-50002 GCA_948099555.1 Croton setiger
ATATATATATATATATATATATATATATATATATAGTTTAGTATTTATTTAAAGAATTAAAATGGGATTGAGAAAATTATAGTACGTGTGAGTTTCAAGTTCGATTCCTACTAATTATACTGTTAGCACTAATTTGGTGCAGAAGAAAGAGTTAACCTGTTGTATAAATTAAAATGGGTTTGGGAAAATTGTAAGACGTGTGAGTTTCAAGTTCGATTTCTACCAATTATACTGTTAGCACTAATTTGGTGCAGAACAAAGAGTTAACTTGTTGTATAGCACACAATATTATTGGATCAATTTATAACTTTTATATATATATAAAAAAGTTAGAGAAAGGTAAAAAAAAAATTAGGATTTATAAATATCACTTTTGGTGAGTGCAATTAATGAGATTTATAGAAAGGTAAGGAGAAATTTGATTTTGGTGAGTAAAATTAATATTAAAGGGAAAGTTTATTTTAATTCAAATAAAAGTTTCTTTTCCTAAGTCCATTTGCTTTATTTGTCAAATAGGATGAAAATTTGCTTTTTCATGTTAGTATTTTCGCAAAGAGAACTGTAAACGACCAAATAGTTCATTCGACATTCGATTCGAAAAAGATTCGATTCGACGTTCGATTCGAAAAAGATTCGACATTTAACCCTTTCTTCAGTATCTAACCCAACCTATCTGCTTCTATTTATTGCAGCAGACAAAAATATAGTAATGACAATAAAAACAATTAAAGCTACCATAACTCAAAATTTTTATACATATATCACTAATCTATAGTATAAGGTGATGGCAATACCCAAATTATCAAGGGCAATAAAGTAACTACATATCTAGTTATTAGAATGAACAAAATAGAGAAAAAGCCCTGAAAAGGTAAATTGCCAATATGATCATTTCTCTAATTGTAATTTACAGGAGTAAGAAAGAAAATTGAGGAGAGGAGAGGAGAGGGGAGGGAAAAAACCACATCACAGATCCCTTCTGCATAATGGGCAAGATGCATGCCTGAGAAGCCACTTATCTATGCAAGGTAAGTGAAACAGATGATGGCAATGGGGTAAACTTCTAACCGTCTCGCCGAGCTGAAAGTCCTGTTTTTTATGCAAGAAATGGTAAAAATGTCAATTTATAGAAGCATCTTTCTATTGCATCTGGATTCAGAAATAATCAACTACCATCTAAAATGCATATATACATCTAAAACTGAAGTGGTAGTTCTTTGTGTCCTAAGTTTCACTAATTACTAATTAAAGTAATTTGACAGAAATAATATTGAAGGCTCAAACCTGAAGGCAGACAGAACAAGCAACTCTCTCCCCTGAAGCATCTAGATTGTTACTGGTAGTGATTTTGATTTTAGGGATTTTTTCGACAGAATCTCCAGGCAACCCCTTGGAACCACCAGTGTCAAAGATGTTCTGAACCTCTTCGAAGGTTGTTTCTACAGCGCCCATCTAATCGAAGGCAATGAACAAATAAATATACATATTGACATTGATCTACCAGAGAAGTTTGCTTGGATAGCAAATTTTTACCTGGCTCTGTACGGCACTTAACATAGCTGGACCAATTCGCTCACGAACGAGTCTCCCACTTAAGAGGCTAGCAATAACATCAATCTGCCGCGGCAAAGAAGTTTTCATCAATTTCAACACCAAAGTATATTAAATTTGACAGTAGATCAATACTCTCTCAATTTGATTTACATGGAGAAAAAAGAGAAAAACTCCTTCATTTTAAGGCAAGTTCAAAATTGATCAAGAATTGTCCTTTAATATTCTAATAGTACAAGAGTTAATGAAGAAACTCAACTTGATCGAGTGCTTTATGGTTAACGTGTTGATACTGATTACTGATCGACACGTAAACTAAGCATACTTAATTCCCTTACATATAAATTGCTGCAAAATTTGTAAATTTTCTCTACGTAAATCGAATGGAGTATAGATTTATGTTGAATATCAAATTTGTAAAATGATCATCATTATTATTAAAGATAAGGCATGCATTAAATTTCATGTCCTTGAACTTTAGCAAACATTATTATTGCTGTATGGTTGGCTAGGCCCCAACTGGGGCTCAAATTGCTCTAGCACACTTGTGAGCCAAAACTCATTAGTAAGTCTAATCACATTATTTTTGGATTAAACCACAAGTATCTCTAATCGTGAGCCAGATTTTGAGCTAGTTTGGCTCACTAACGTGTTCTGAGCGCTCATCCAATGGCATTATTAAGTGCATAGGAGATGCTAAATAACTTACCAAATAAAGAAGACACCCAATCCCAGATTCATCTGATTGCCAAAGAAGAAGAGAAGACTCAAAGACTTCAATTGAAAAAACAGCTCCAGAAATGGCTCCTACAGCAGCTCCTCTAACAAACCCACTTTCAGTTTCTTGGCCAATTAAAGCTCCTGTCAGTGCTCCTAATAGGGTTCCCACTGCAAAATCAAAATGCAAATTCTTCAACAAAAATACCCAAATATAGCAAATGCTTAATGGTAATTTAAACAAAAAAATAAAAGTGGGTAAAAATCTTTAATCCCAAGGAACCAGAACAAGATCCAAAAAACCCTTTTAGCTAATATGAAAAGCTTGTGAGAGAGATTTTTAGAACCCTACAAATAATTATATGCTCATATCATTATCACCATCTAGTCCAATTTTTTCTCCTTAAATAAGCTTACTACCAAGATCTTCAACCTAGAATTAAAGCTAAATAAATGAGATGAAAGATACATCAAATCCACAAACAAATACCAAGAAAATGAAAAGTGAATTAATCACATAACATAAAATGGATCCAAAATTCAAATTATTCCATCCAATAAAGCAATGCATAAATATTATAATTAAGAAGAAAGAACAAACCTAAAGCAAAGAAGAAGGTGAAGATCGCAGAGAATACATTGCCAATAATGGCAGAAACTGCAAAATTACAAACTTCTTTAACTTTTTCAACAAAGTCTCCAAAGAAAGGCAATGAAGACATAGAAAAACGAGATAAGTATGGATAAAACTCCATTGTTAAAGCTTTAAATTGCAAAAAAAGCAGAATTATGTTAATGGGTACCGTTGAATTGATCTATAAAAATTGGGTTTTTAAAGAGAGTTATATATATATGAAGATTAGAGAAAGAAGAAGAGATTGAGAAGTGGGTTTATGAGAAAGCTTAGTCCTCAAGAGAAATGAAATTGAGGAGAAGGAAGGAAGAGAAGAACCCTTCTTCATTCATCAACTACCTCGCATTTAAAGCTCCTTATATTTTTCTCTGAGACAACTTTTTTCTCTTTCTACCTTTTTTTTTTTTTGGAACAAAAGCTCTTATTTTTTATTTTTTATTTCTTTGAAAACTAAGAAGATATTTATTATTATTATTATTATTATTATTATTATTATTATTATTATTATTATTTTGGCCATGACATGACCAAGAAAATCTTGAAACTTGAAACTTTAAGAATTCCATTAATTTTTATTTTTATTTTTTTTGAACCTCCTTTTTTCTGACAATTCAAAATGAGTGCTTATAATTTATTTAATTTAACTAATATAAAAATTTTCATAATTCAAAGAATAAAGTTTTTATAAAATTAGTAAAAGTAACATATTATTATTATTATTATTATTATTATTATTATTATTATTATTATTATTATTATTATTATTATTATTATTATTATTATTATTATTATTATTATTATTATTATTAATGAGAGCTTATTCATCAAAAGAAATTTAATGGAAAATTAATAATTTTACTTTATTTTTTGGGTAGGAATTATTTTATTTGGTTTAACCTATCAATTGCTTGTTTGTAATATTATTAGGAGCTTTTTGATTTGGTTATATTAGAATTACATTAACTTTATTTAAAATAAAATAAAAATTATTTTTTAATAAATAATTATACAAGTATTGATAATTTAATATTTTAACCATAATCGCTGTTGTATCTTTATTAAACATCAATTTGAATTAGCTATTCAGTACCAGCTATTAGCTATCAGCTGGTACGAACAGTTAAATCAGACGGAAATGATATATTACTTACATTAACCTTTTTTTATTATTAATAATCAGCTAATAATGCATTTATTTATTTATTTTTAGGACACAAAAATATCTAAAGTTTATAGGTGTACTGATTGGACCCCATTTTTTCAGGCAATAGCTAATGTCTGTCCTTAAACGCTACTTTCTTTGATTTCTTATTTACTTTGGTCTCTCTTTTGCATTAAATTCTAGCATTTAATAAACTAATTCAAGTCTTATTTTATGTGCCCTTAATCTTCTTCATTAAGAAAATTAAATTATATTAATTTCTAAATCACCATACTATGCTTATTCCACGTGTATTTTTCAATTTTCATAAAAAATTAATATTTTATTCACTTATAACGCGACAATATTATAAAATGATTATGAATTATATCGAACCAAACCACAATTATCCCAAAATAATTATGCATTATGTAATCAGATTTATATATATAATTTTTATAATGATATATAAATTATTATTATTATTATTATTATTATTATTATTTAGAAATAGTTTAATATAGTTTTTTAAATGAAAATACTAATTGAATTTTATTAATATTTTTGCAGATATTACTAATTTTGAGAAATAAATAAAAATAATAATATAAAATTTTAATTTGAAAATAAGAGAGAAATTTTTATGTTATTATTTTACTAAGATTTTTTTTAATAAAAATCAACTATCCACCTCAGCTTATAGCAAAAAAATTTTAAATAATAGTTAATTGAATTAATAAATAATTAAGATTTTAAGTAAATATCAATTAATTATTTTTTCTTAAAAAAAAAATAATAGATCATAATTATTAGATACAAAACAACTTTCATTTTCGTAAACAACCCCAAATTAAACATGCAAAAATAAAATATCACCATTAATTTAATTTTAATTAATCAATTAATTTATTATTTATTCAATTAAAATTAAATTGAATCAAACCAAAAATCAAATTTAATTTAACAAAATCCAATACAATAATTATAATTATAATTAAATTATTTTGATTCAATTATGTTCGATTCAACCAATTATTCAACCGTAGCTCAAACCAGTACAAGTCAAACAAAATAATATTTTTAAATATTAATATAATTTTGTATTAAAAGATGTAAACATAGCATCATTGTTGAAAAATAGTACTAATTAATATATTAATTATTCATGGAATCAACAAAAAATATTTTTTTTTTTTGTGAAATATACTTAAAAAACGTGTATTTTATCCTACACGTTATGCCACAGAATATTAGGTACAAAATACTTCAAACACATATTTCAAAACGAATTAATATTATTTTGTTTGCTAATATAGATTTAATTAATCATTCATATTTAGAGATATTAAAGATTTCCATTTTTATATATTATGGATGTTTTCGGCAAAAATAAACGTTTAATAATTTGACTGTTTAAATAGTTGTTAGTTATTTGTAATAACTGTTTATAAAATATTAATAATTAAAAACTAAAAGAATTCTTCGATTTAATAAAATACTAACTAAATAACTAAAAATTACATAAAAATTAATTTATTAAATATTAAAAAAATAAATTTTGACATTTTAGTTAATAAAATGTTAAAAATTACTTAAAAAACCCTAACTAAAATTGATTTTTATACCATTAAATTATTTTTTAGGTACTTTAAATTGATAAAAATATGTATATATCCATAATTTTTTATGTTAGAAAATATTTATAGTCTATGGTAAATTGTAAATAAACTTGTTATTAGATAAGGAATTGGTGTGCCCATAAGAACACATTTATTAGTTAGATTATTTAGGTTTAATAGTTAGATTATTTGAAAAAAGGACAATTAGGAATTCAAAAAATGATTAGGTATACTTAATTATATTGTAAATTGAATTTTTAATGCATCACAAATGTATTAGGTTAAGGATGGGATTTAATTAATGCTTATTACTCTAATTAAATAAGTAAATTAATGATATTGTTGCAATTATTAAGTTAGGTTCATAACATATATAGTGTAATATGAAATTAGTTGAAATATGGTTAATTAATTAATTAATCTCAATTTTTTTTTTTTGTAATATATATATTTTAAAAAATATTTTGTCCTTCTAACTATTTTCCAAAGTAATTTTTAGTAATTTTATAAATTAAAATGCCAAAAAAAGAAACTTCTATATATATAATTACCTCTAATTGAAGGGAAAAAAATATAATTATATGCTAATTAAACTTATTAAAATTTAATAAAAACATAAGTCAAAATCAATTAGGATTGAAGTATTTTCCACAGAAGTAGAAGTTCTAACTAAGAATAGTCTTATAAACTATAGTATAATAAGCAAATTTAGGTATGGAGTAGCTAAAATAAATATATTTTTAATGTTATTTAATTAAGTTTTACTAAAAAAATACATACAATTAAAGGAAACTTTTTCATAATCTTTACCTTTTATGAAGGGAAAATAATTAATTTAATTATTTTATAAATAAAATATGTTAAACTAAAGTCAAAATCAATTAGGATTACATTATTTTTCAAAAGAAGTTGATATTTTAACTAAACATTATTACCAAATACTGCAGCTAGCATACATGCATATAACCTACAACCTACGTTGCACGGAAACGAAAACGGGGTACACGATAAAATGAAAAAATGGAAATGGAGAAACGATAATTTTAAAAATTTAGGAAACCGATACGTGGTAACACATAAATATAAAAAAAAAAAAAATTTAAAAATTCATGTGATGAATCAAATTTTCGAGCTCATTTAATAAACAAGTTAAGCTTGAACTTATTTCGTGAACCAGCTCACCGAATCTATGTAAGCTTGTTCACAAGCTCAAGTTTGGTAGTTTGGTACGTTGGAACTAAATGAATTCATGAGCTCGAACCAATTATTGTTTGACCCATTTTTTTTGGAATTTAATTTTAATTTTCAATATTCGAGTATTTTAACGAAATATATAATAATAATTTTTAAATTTAAAATTTAATTTTTATTGCAGAAAACACATGAAAAGAAATATAAAATTAAGAAAAATTGAAAAAGTAAAAAGCAAAAGCAGAATACAAATTATACCAACTAAAGATTTTGTGAATTCATAATCAAACTAATCCTTAAAGCTAAGTTAATTTAGGGATGAAAAATTGAAGCAAATGTAGAGAAAAAAGACTATTAAATATTAATTTTATAGTATTACTTTTTAATTGGTGGGTAAGCTAAATTAGGACCCACTATGTCATCCTTCACAAGTCTTCACTTTTAAGGTCGCATTCATGAACCAAAACAGACAACTTTAGGAAAACCAGTAAACATTTATATATATATATATATATATATATATTTTGCAATGCTCGAATTTGGGGTTTATTTACGAAAAAAAAAAACCGAATTCAAACTGTGGATATGAATTAGATGTTACGTAATCTCATATTGCGAAACAAAGAGTTGCGCAGGATCATATTGCGAAAGAATTTTGTAATTCCTTGGTTATGGGTGGAACCTGTGCTTTTGTTGGCCTGTGAAGAAGGCATAAGTTGGTGCTTTGTGTCTGTGATTGAGACTGCAAACTCTGGCTACAGATGATGGTTCTGTGAAGAGAAATATATGTTCTTGGTCGTCGAAAATATCCTCCAAAGATCTTGGAATTGGAGGCTGATCATTTCAAGTTTCCTTCAAGAATTTGAACTATTTGTCCCATTGCTGGCCTTTGAGTTTCATCATCTTGAATGCACCAGCAAGCAACTCTGCATATTCTTGTTACTTCATTCAAATTGCAAAGTACTTCATTGTTTTGTCTTCAGGTTTGTCGGAGTTTCGCCTTCCTGATTCAAGCTCGAAAAGCACCATTCTGTAACTGTAAACATCTGCTTTAGTTGTTATAGCAACCCCTGATAGCCATTCTGGTGCAAAATAGCCTCTTGTTCCTTTCATTCTTGCTAGTACTCTGCTAAAGTTTCGCCCCACGAGCTTTGCTAGGCGCAAATCTGCCAATTTCGGGAGAAATTCACCGTTTAAAAGGATGGTTTCTGGGTTTATATCATAATGAATAATGCAATCCCTGCATTTCTAATGAAGGTAGTCCAATCCTCTTGCTATTCCATGCTTGTAATTTTGGTCCTTATCTTACTAATATTGTACCATCCAGGTTTAGCTCCAGGGAGCAATGTATTGAACGGATAATCAAAGCTCTGCTATAATGGCACATTTGAGTCAGACTCATTTAAGATTAAATTACCATCATAAACAGCTTCAACAGTTTCATCTGAACCTTTATGACTAGTGGGGTATACATTTGCAGCATGGGGCATCGAACCCGGCCGGGTGGTTCAACCTCCATGGCAAAAGTGGATGCTTGGTTCGCTTATTCGTATTAAGAAAATCTCTCATCTTCTATTCCACTTTATGAATTGTTGCCTTTGAATTCTCTTCTTCTCCAACTTCGCCCAGCAATGAGCATCCAAAGGCCTTGAGCAAGGCCATTGAAAATGGCACCCAAGGAAAAAAGTAACCCTCCAAGAAAAAAGCAAACCCTTTTAATTCTTACCAAAACGCCAGAAGCAACAATGGAAGCTAATAAAGCTGCCAAATACATTGACGAGGTATAAAAAGTCAGCATTGTCCGAGGTCGATGTCGGCAAGCAATCTCGTTTTTCATAATCACCACTGCTTACACTGTTGAATGAAGTAAATGCTGGTGGATCCAAGACATATAATGAAACTCAAAGGACAACAATGGCTCAAATTCTTGAATGTCAATGATCAGTCTCCGATTCCAAGAGCTTTCGAGGACTAAGAACATGTATTCCTCTTCACAAAACCATCCGGTAGCCGGAGTTTACAGTCGCCTCAGGCCAACAAAACCACAGCTTCCGTTGATGACAAAGGAGTGAAGAACACTCTCCTGCCCTGACCCGTGACTCCAAGTAATGAAACCTTCAATTTTTCATACAAAATCTGGTTTCACGTGAACAGATTAATTTGAAACCATGCAAGAATTCGAGTAATTTGTATCACAAAATTTATTATACTCGTCAAATATTTCTTTATCCAAAAATTAATTGTTTTGTCAATTTTAATTTCTAAATGAAAAAGATGAAAGGATTGAAATTTTCCGACCGAATCGGGTAAAGAAAAAGAAAATGGTTCTGAATAAACGTCAATATAGTTAAAAGTAAGAAGATTCGTTCGACCACTTCAGACTGTTGGTTCAAATGATCCAAATTCAACCACCAAAATTTTATTCGACCAATTCAGACCGTTAATTCAAATGGTTGAAATTCATCCGTTGTAATATAATATAATGTACTAATAGCAAATTTATTCATCAAAATGCAATTCTATTTTTATGGAAGCAAAATAAAATACCCCACTTGTATACATATAGATTTTTAAGGAAAATATAGATTTAATTAAATAACACTAAATTTGTAGCCAATTTAATTTTTAACATAAGATTTATTTACATAAAATCTTTAAAATTAGACTTAATAGGAAACATGATTGTATCAATATTTTTGGACGTGAATGCAAATCTAGAAAAATTATCTATACAAAATTGGAATAAATATTTTTTTTTGGCAAATTGAATAAAGATCTTTATATATATGGAAATGCAATATTTTATCTCCCCTAATAATTCAATAGAAAAATATGAATTAATATTGTCAAATTTTTAATAATAAAATAATGATTAATTAATATTTTTTAATCTATTATTTTAAAGTAATTTTTTAATTATTTTCATTTATTTATTATTAGTTTAAAGGATGAATACCTTATATTAGCAAATAAATTGCTAATCCAACCACTAATCCAACAACTAAACTAAATTACAAGCATTAACCAGAAAATTTTCAAATAATATAATGATTTTATATTATTATAATTGTGTTTTCTAATTCCCAACAATCAATTGTTCCATGTGGAAGACAAGAACTCAGATAACAAATCATATGCATATCCGATTTTGTCCATATAAATTTATTAATCTATTAATGGATATGATTAAGATTAATATTAAAAATAAATAAATAAATAGCAGAAAGAGGCGAATAAAGGTTGATTTACAAATGGAATATTCTGAAAATATTCCTTTATGCCATTAATTTGTAACTATAAAACTTGTTATAAACGAATTTTATATAAATAGTAATAGATAGATGGTAAACGATAGAGAGAAACAAAAAATTTATAATAAACGGAAAAATAAATTAGAAACACATTTTAGACAAATAATAAATATGAACTGAAAGTGACCATTTTATAATTTTTTAAAAATTTTATATTTCGTTATTTATATTGTCGTTAGTTTAATAATTATTATTAATTAAAATAATACTATATTATTAATAAGTGGTTATTTATTATTTAATTAAATGTCAACTAATTTGGAAGAATCCAAATTTAAAAACAGCAATTCTTATCCCAATCAAATATTTAAAACTTTTTAAAATTTTATTCTATTCTAAAAAAAAAAAAGAATTTTAAATTTTTGTTTTATTACCTGACGCGTAACACTGCCAACTGTTTCCTTCTACTCCAGACATAAATGGTAACATATCAAAACAAAAAAAAAAAAAAAACAAAAAATATTATTCCTTTCCTAATTTATAATGAAATTATTTATTTTGTCCTAATATTTTATTATAATTATTATTTCATCCTTAAATTTTAGTATTTAATCACTAATAATATTAATATATTATACTATTTTTTAAAATTATTTTTAAAATATTCTGTTTGAATTTCATATTATTATTAAAAATATTCTTAAAAAGTTGGATAAAACCGCGATATAATGTACTAATTCGAAAAATTAATGATTAAATAGTAATTTTAGATAAAATTAGGGACAAAATCATAAAATTTGATAAATTTATATAAAAAAGACGCGGAAAGAATAATAAATTGGAATAACAAACGCCACCTTTTTCAGCTTTCTTCTTCCTTGATCTCCGCCGCTTCTTCACCCAATCAACACCAACCCGTCAATCTTACCTCTTTTCCTTCTCTCACTCTGCTAATTAAACCCTAAAACACTCCTTTCATTCCGTTTTCTTTAATTTTCTCTGTAAAATTTTCCTTCACTTTCTCAGTGAAATGAAGAAACGCCTTCTTAAAAATCATTCCTTCACTCCTCCTTCTCCTTTTCTGTGTTTTTTCTGTATCTGTTTTCTATCTGTTGTAAAATCCCAATCCCCAGACGCTGATGTTATGATTAAACTCAGAGACAGTCTGGGTGGTAATTCGATAAATTTAGGATGGTCTGGTTCTGACCCTTGTAATAAATGGAGTCATGTGACTTGCGATAGCAGTAATCGGGTTATCAGTATTCAAATCGGGCATCTCAATTTACAGGGAACTTTGCCGGCGGAGCTAAAAAATCTTACGGCTTTACAGCGTTTTGAGGCGATGTCGAACAAGTTAACGGGTCCGATACCGAGTTTTGCTGGGTTAAACTCACTTCAGAGTGTGCTTCTACATAATAACCAGTTTTCTTCATTTCCGTCAGATTTTTTCGACGGGTTGAGTTCGTTAACGACGATATATTTGGATTACAACTCGTTTAAACCATGGGTTTTACCAGACAGTCTGAAAAGTGCCATTGCTTTAAAGGATTTTTCTGCTAATGGAGCTAATCTACAGGGTACAGTTCCTGATTTTTTTAACAATGATGTTTTCCCCGGATTGCAAAGTTTGCATCTTGCAATGAATAATTTGGCGGGTGAATTGCCGGTGAATTTGTCACGATCGCCGTTGATTTCTTCGCTCTGGCTTAATGGGCAAAATGGCACTTCTAAGCTGAATGGTACAATTTCTGTAATACAAAACATGACTGGTCTAACTGAGATTTGGTTGCATATGAATGAATTCACTGGTCCAATACCAGAATTAAATGGGTTTGATGGGTTGAGGAATGTGAGCTTAAGAGATAATCAGTTAACTGGTATTGTTCCATCATCATTAGTGAATCTTCCTAGTCTGTACATTGTTAATTTGACTAATAATCTGTTACAGGGACCAACACCAAAGTTTCCTAGTTCTGTTTATGTAGACAATAGTGGGGAGAACAGATTTTGCACTGCAACTCCTGGTGGTTCTTGTAATCACATTGTTGATGTTCTTTTGTCAATTGTAAAAGATTTTGGATACCCTGCAAGTTTAGCTGATAGTTGGGTGGGAAATGACCCTTGTGCTCAATGGAAAGGGATCACTTGTTCTGCTGGAGGGAACATTACAGTAATCAACTTTCAGAATATGGGCCTTATTGGTACAATTTCTCCAAATTTTGCATCAATTCCTTCATTGCAGAAGTTGATTTTGTCGAATAATGTTATATATGGTACTATTCCAAATGAGCTTGCTAATTTACCTAGTCTTACTTTATTAAATGTTGCAAATAATAAACTGCATGGTAAAGTTCCTGTTTTGAAAAATGCACAAGCACAAGTGATCACTGATGGTAATCCTGATATTGGGAAGGAGAATAGTACCTTCATTCCTCCGGGTTCAACTCCTGGGAGCACTCCTGCTAGTAGCGGAGGAAGTAGTTCTGATGGAAATGGTAATAAGAAAAGTAAAGTTAAGATTGTGAGTTCTGTAGTTGGTGTTGTTTGTGGGTTGTGTGTGGTTGGGTTGGGTTTATTTTTGTATACCAGGAAGCAGAAAAGTTACAGTAAGGTTCAGAGTCCGAATATGATAGTTATTCATCCTCGCCATTCTGGCGATCAGGAGTCGCTGAAAATAACTGTTGCAGAACAACATACTAATCACAGCAGTGCTCCTGCTTTGAGCTATACTACTACTGATAGTGGACCTTATGACATTCATGTAGTTGAATCTGGGAGCATGGTGATCTCAATTCAAGTTCTGCGAGAAGTGACTGATAATTTCAGCGAGAAAAACATATTAGGAAGGGGAGGTTTTGGGACTGTTTACAAGGGAGAATTGCACGATGGGACAAAAATTGCGGTGAAGAGAATGGAAGCTGCAGTTATTAGTGACAAGGGTCTGGTCGAGTTCAAGTCTGAGATTGCAGTACTCACTAAAGTTCGACATCGTCACTTGGTCGCACTTCTTGGTTATTGCTTGGATGGACACGAGAGACTTCTTGTTTATGAATATATGCCTCAGGGGACGCTTAGTCGATTTTTATTTGAATGGAATCAAGAAGAAGGGTTGGAACCTCTTAAATGGACCAGAAGATTGACCATTGCCTTGGACGTTGCTAGAGGGGTTGAATACTTACATGGCCTAGCACATCAAAGTTTTATTCATCGTGATCTAAAGCCTTCTAACATTCTTCTCGGAGATGATATGCGGGCTAAGGTTGCTGATTTCGGACTGGTTCGACTTGCGCCTGAAGGCAAGAACTCGATTGAAACAAGACTAGCTGGAACTTTTGGGTATCTTGCACCAGAATATGCAGGTAATTCTTCTTTAAAATATCATGCCTTTGCTTTGCTGTGTGTAAATTTAGCAGCTTTTATGATCAAAATGAAGAAGAATTTGATTCTTAAGGTCCGTGCTGTTAGCTATGCACAAACATTATACTTTGGCAATTTACATACAACAGAGTAACTGAAATGCATGAACAAAACAGGGAAGCATGAAACTGAATAAGTGATTTCAATGTGATTTATATTGTTTTTTCCTCGTTAACTTGGTAGATTATTTTTTATGTCTGTGTTTACCTCATTGATTGTTTTCCCAGTCTGAGAATATTATGAAGTGACTTCCCATTTACATGTATTTGCAAGTCACATGCTAAATCTTAGTTGATGATCCAAGCAGGTGCTTAGCATGGCTTGTACTTTTCTCCTTCTGGCTTTAACAAAGTACTTGTTAAAAAGCAGCATTTTGCTGTTTTTATAAAAACAACTGAAAAGCAAAAAAAAAAAAAAAGCTCCGACAAATGGCTGGCTTTTAAACTTAAAAGTAGTGCCAAACAACCTCTATGTAGGAAAGGTTTTTGATGTGTATGAGTTGGTATGTTTTATTTAACTTAAGTTGAGCTTCAAAATACTTATCAGTAATTTTCTGATTTTTCATCAGTTACTGGACGAGTTACTACCAAGGTTGATGTGTATAGCTTTGGTGTTATACTAATGGAGATGATCACCGGAAGAAAAGGACTTGATGAAAGCCAGCCTGAGGAAAGGGTGCATCTTGTTACTTGGTTCCGTAGGATGCACATAAAAAAGGAAACTTTCATGACAATTATTGATCCAACGATTGAGCTTAATGAAGAAACAATCGACAGCATTAGCACAGTTGCTGAGCTAGCTTGTCATTGCACCGCTAGAGAACCCCACCAAAGGCCTGACATGGGACATGTGGTCAATGTTCTTTCATCTTTGAGCGAGATATGGAAACCATCGGAATCAGTTATAGATGATGGATTTTATGCAGATAATTCTGATATGTCTTTGCCTCAGGTAGTCAAGAAATGGCAAGAATTGGAGGGAAATACTGGAGCATCTGTCCCATTTACCGATACTCAAAACAGTATACCTGCTGCTTCTGACTTTGCCAATTCATTCACGTCGACTGATGCCCGATAAATCTACAGTTCGTTCACTTGTTTAGTTTGATTTAGATTATTCTTATTTTGATTTGAGAGATTGCAAGAATTTTTGCTTAAAAGAGTTTATGACTCTACTGTATATAGACCTTCTTCGTCGTGCTTTCTTTGGATCTTTCTCTAACTTGTTTCTATGGTTTATTGATTGCCTCTTTTTTTTAATGGCTAATTATTGTTATTATTATTAATATGATAAAATTACTACAGATTATAGAATCAGATTCAGTGAGAAGAGGAGTCTGCTACATAAGAGGAAGACGAAAGAGACAACGGGAGGTTTTATTGGCGTCGGAATGATTAGATATCACTAGAACTGATGGCAGGTTTTATTGGCATCGGAATGATTAGATATCACTAGAACTGATGGCAACTGCGGCTTTGATTTCTGCCGGTCGGAAAAATTAAATGAGAATCTATTTTTTGTTGAATTTTACATACAAAAGCTCTATTTTTGTCCATTGTCCAATATGTTGGGCAAGGTAGGCTTTGTGAATCAGTCCCAACTTGCAAGACCCAAGCCTCGAAGTGGTGGCCTAGACTCGTTAAATGGACAGGAGGTCCGAAGAGAATGGTGCTAGCCGTGACCAACATGGGTGCGTGCGTATTTGTTATGATCCCACGTCGTTTAGGCATAACTTTGGCAAAAGTTAGACTAGTAGCTTATTATTAAGAAATGCAATCAATAGCCAATACATCCGTAATTAAAGCCGGAGGGACAATACATGGTCAAGTGTCAAATTCCAACTGTATAGATAGAGAAAAGATAGCTATTGTCTTGGTTTTTATGTAGTCATTTCGGGCAACTATTTCCAGCCATATATATGGTCTTACTTGTTTCTTTATTTAGTATAATTTACGATTAAATAAATCAAAAATGTAACTTAGTTTTAATTATAAGAGATAAGTCTTATTTAAGATATGATTTTAATATATAAAAATCGAAATCATGATGGATCGTTTCGGTTAGAGAAGTCTTTTTATAAGGCATGAGAGCGGACGAATAAGCTGATTCTGAACCTCATGAGCATGACGATGAAGGAAAATATCACGTTTAGATTTCAACGGGATTGATTTCATAATCGAAATCCATTAAAGATATTTAAGAAGATAAATTAGTCTAATAATTATAATAATTGATGGTTTATGAAAAAGATTTATACCTACTTATGTGGGCAAAAAAATTTATAATAATGTGACACTTTTCTTGATTTCTCTTATAAATTAAGACACTCGTTGATGAAGCTGTCATATGATATGGCTATGGAGTTTCATTTGCTCTGCAATTTTGCCTTATTCTGTGTAAGTATTAAACATGTCTCCATTTTATTTGAATATTTTGTATTATAGAAGCTAATCTCCATTATCAATTTGTAACAGCTTTTTATAATACCAAGTAATGCTTCTTCTTCTTCTTCAGCAGCTGAGTTGTATTGGGAATCCATGTTACCAAACACTCCATTACCCAAAATGGTTCTTTCAGATCTTTTAAAGCCTGGTTCGTTAATTAACTTTCTTGATTTATTTATTTTGGAATCCTGTTTAGTTTTCAGGTTGCTCCGTTGTCTGCACCTGATAATGGTGGATAATGCAGCTCCATGGCCGCCTTTGCCCAACCATAGCACCAGCAATCTTTTCGGTCGAAGCCAAGTCTGAAATGACCATAACCACCATCTTCTTGTTGACAATCTACTGCCTTTAAACATGAGTTTCACACGATTTTACCTCCACCTCTGTTGGCATATCAGATCATGAGCTCCCTTGAGGAGCTCGGACTTGCCATGGAGCTGCTTTTTCCACTTCAATTTATTTATTTATGCTGCCTTTTCTTTTCCATTTCAAATGTTCTCTATCAAAATTTTTAACTGTGTTGGAAGCAAATGATGGAAATAAGATTATAATTTCAGATCAAAGAAGTTCTCCACTTACTAATGATACGCCGGCGACCGGAAATATTACAGAAGGAAAAGTAAACGCCGACGCTGGTTATCGGTATTATCTTGGAAATGAAAAAAAGAATGTCACAATCGACGATATAAATATCGTATTCATGCTCTATGATGATCTTATTCCTGGGAAGAAGATGAACATTAAGTTCACTAAATCCATGAAGGAATCTTATTTCTTGCCGCGTAAAGTTGCTGAAACTATACCTTTTACAAGGAAAAGGTTACCACAAATACTGAAGAAATTTTCAGTTGAACCCATGTCAAATGAAGCTCAAACCATAAATGAAACCTTACAATTGTGTGAATCACCAACCATGGAAGAAGAAGACAAATACTGTGCTACTTCTTTGGAAAAAATGGTGGATTTTATTGTTGCAGAATTGGGAAGAAAGGTTCAGATATTCTCTAATGAGTCGAATAAAAGTCAAGAATATACTATTTTGAAAGATATTAGAATGATAAATGGCAGTCAAATCATCTGCCATAAGACGAGTTATCCATATGCAGTATTTTATTGCCATAGAATTATGAAAACGAAGGTGTATGTTGTGCCGATGGTGGGCTCTAATGGCGGAAAAATTAAATCGCTTGTTGTTTGCCATTTAGACACATCGAATTGGAACCCAAAGCATGTAGCCTTTCAGTTCCTCAACGTTAAACTAGGTACACCAGTTTGTCATTCTGTTGAAAGTGATGCTCTTGTTTGGACACCAAAATAATTCTTCAGAAATTGTAAGAAAATAATAGTATAAGCTTGAACAATGGTGCTTTCTTCTTTTCTTTCAATTGTTAAGTTTGCATAAGAGATAATCAGCCTCTATTGTGGCTAGGACTGTAAATAAATCAAACAGTTGGAGGTTAATTCGGTGTTCGATTCGAAAAAAATTTGATTCGTATTCGAAATTTAAACGAGTCGAATTTTCGAGTTTGAAAATTTTACGAACCGAACTCGAACCAAATATATAAAATGACGTCGTTTGGGGGTGTTTGAAAAACAATTCATCGGTTAAACGAACTATAATTCGAATATTTGAATCGAATACTGTAATCGAACTGTTCGCGAATATTCTCGAATAGTTGCCTAATTGAATTCGAACTTTTAATTGATGTTCGAGTCGAATACGAATCCGAATTCGAACACCACGGATACATAAACGAACTCGAACTGAACCTATTACTGTTAGGTTGGTTTACGGCCCTAATTGCGGCCGTCTGTCTGTTTAGTGGCCAATTCTTGATGTTAGCTTGTTTGTTGCTGTACAGTTGTACAGATCCAATATAAGTAGTTTACTGCTTGTATATATACATGGTTATTCTTGACCAATATCATAAGTTCTATCAGCAGATATTTTCTTTTCTTAAAGCTTAAGTCCACACATATAGGGATTAGATATAGTAGATGCTCCTAGGGGGCACTCACCCTATAAAAGCAACTTATAAGCTAAAGAAAAGTCCAAACTTTTAACTTAAAAAGTGCACAAACAAAATGGTGGTTCTATAAATTCCTCTTCATTTCCTTCTAATAACACTCATCTGCAATATCCTAAACGAAATCTTTAGTACTATTTACTAAAAAATGTCGTCTTCTTCCTTAGATAAAACACTTTCTATCTTCTCTGTTATTGGTACCATTATACTAATATCTTTTTCTTTCTCTGCTGCTGTTCAAATTGAAGCAGATGCTTTGTTAAAATGGAAAGCCAGTCTGGATGATAATAGCCAATATCTCCTGTCTTCATGGTCTTCAACCAATTCTAATCCTTGCTTTTGGTCTGGTATTTTCTGTCATGAGGATAGATCTGTTTCCAATATAACTCTTGCTGATTCTGGGTTGAAAGGTACCCTTCAAAATCTCAACTTTTTCTTGCTTCCCAATCTCACTCAGCTCAACCTTAGGAACAACTCCTTCCATGGCAACATTCCTATTTCGATTAAAAACTTGATAAGGTTGTCCATTCTTAATCTTGCCCGGAACCAACTTTCCGGTTTCATACCACCAGAAGTTGGAATGTTGAAATCTATTCTTAAATTGGATTTGTCAAGGAATAATTTCAGCGGCGTAATCCCAACTTCTATAGGAAACTTGTCCACTATGTCATACATTGATCTTGGTCAGAACCAACTTTCCGGTCCCATACCACAAGAAATTGGAATGTTGAGTTCTATTGATTTTTTGGGCTTCAATGACAATCGTCTCACCGGTACAATCCCAGTTTCCATCGGAAATTTGTCAGAAATATCTCTTCTTGATCTGGGTATAAATCAACTTGCCGGTTTCATACCACGGGAAGTCGGAAAGTTGTCGAAGCTGAAATCTTTTCATCTCTATGGAAACCAACTTTCTGGAACTATCCCTGCAGAGATTAACAACCTTACTCTCTTCGAAATGTTTCAGATAAGTGAAAATTTGTTGCATGGTCACCTACCGGATGAAATATGCCATGGTGGGAGACTTCAATATTTCACTGCAGATGGAAATAATTTTAGTGGTTCACTTCCAAGAAGCCTTAGAAATTGTAGCAGCTTGATAGCGGTTTTACTTAGCCAAAACCAACTTACAGGAAATATTTCTCAAGATTTTGGAACATACCCGAATTTGGATTATGCAGATTTAAGCAACAACAACTTCTATGGTGAGCTTTCATGGAAGTGGGAAGATTTTCATGATTTGTCAACTTTGAAAATCTCTAAAAATGGTATTTCAGGCACAATTCCTTCTGAACTCAGCAACGCAACTAATTTGCAATGGCTTGATTTCTCAGCAAATCATCTCGTAGGAACCATTCCTAAAGATTTGGGGAAGTTACCATTGATAAAACTTCTTCTCGGCAACAATAATATTTCAGGTGACATTCCTGAAGAAATTGGAATGTTGGGTGATCTTCAAGATCTCAACTTGGCGGCGAACAATCTTATCGGATCAATTCCCAAACAAATTGGTAAATGCTCTAGCCTATTGTTCTTAAACCTTAGCCAAAACAAACTTGAAAGCATCTGTTCAGAGATTGGCCATCTTGACTCTCTGGAAGGTCTTGATCTGAGTTATAATTTGTTTACAGCACAAATTCCACAAGAGCTTGGAGATTTGCAAAGACTCGAGACATTGAATCTCTCTCACAATTCATTATCAGGTTCTATTCCAGCATCTATTGAGTCAATGATGAGCTTGACAGAGGTGGATATATCTTACAATAAGTTAGAAGGCCAAATTCCTAATATTCAAGCCTTTCTCAAGGCTCCATATGCAGCGCTGAGAAATAATACACATTTGTGTGGCAACAACACCAACTTGAAGGCTTGTGCTTCTCTTGATATCAGCAAAATGATGTCAAAGAAGAACAAAAATGCAGTCACTCTTATCGTTCTTCCAATCTTGTTCGGTGGCTTGTTTCTATCAGTTATCATGGTAGGATTTCTTTTCATCTATCGTCGAAGAAGCTTAAGCTCGAGAGCTTACTTCAGTGATGACGAAGTTTTGTTTACAATATGGAGCGACACTGAAGACATGCGATTTGAAAACATTATTGATGCTACAGAAGATTTTGATTCCAGGTATTGCATTGGTGTTGGAGGGTATGGTTCTGTTTACAAAGCTTTGTTGCCAACAGGTCGAGTGGTTGCTGTCAAGAAGATTCATGATCAATCAGAAAATGGAGATATGGCAGATTTGAAAGCATTTCGAAATGAGATTACTACGTTGACCAATATTCGTCATCGGAACATTGTTAAATTATATGGGTTTTGTTCATCTTCCCGATGCTCATTCTTGATATATGAGTTCATAGAAAGAGGAAGCTTGAGAAAAGTGTTATGTAACAATGAAGAAGCAAAGGAACTAACTTGGAGTAAGAGGCTAAACGTTGTCAAGGGAATAGCTAGTGCATTGTCTTACATGCACCACCATTGCTTCCCTCCAATTATTCATCGAGACCTTTCAAGCAACAATGTTCTACTGGATTCAGAATTTGAAGCTCGTGTCTCAGACTTTGGCACTGCAAGACTCTTGATGCCTGATACATCAAATTGGACCTCTTTTGCTGGAACATTTGGATACACAGCTCCAGGTAAATACATCAATCTTCTCATTAACAGCTAAAGAATTTAAATCTGCATAAACTAATAATGGGTTTATTATCTTTTTTATAGAGTTAGCTTACACAATGGCTGTGAATGAAAAATGTGATGTCTATAGCTTTGGCGTTGTAGCACTTGAGATAATGATGGGTATACATCCAAGTGATTTCATATCATCTCTTTCCCAAGATTCAGTAACTGATCGACAGACATTGTTGACAAATGTGATCGACCAACGTTTACTACAGCCTCATAACAAAGAAGCTGAAGGAGTGATTCATGTTTTTGAACTTGCAGCTTCATGTTTGAGTGAGAATCCTCAAACTCGTCCCACAATGAATCAAGTTTCTTCAAAGCTAGCAGCAAAATTCCAAACCCATTCTCTGTAATCAAATTAGGAGATGTCTTGCTTTAAATGGCATCAATGGCTGATCCTTCTGTACTATGGTTCCCTTAAATGGCATCAATTTCTGATTGCGTCTGCTACAATCTCTCCATATTCATTATCAAAATTGTTCTGTAAATTTTTGACAGAAGAATTGTTAAAAACTGCAATGATTAACCAATCCCAATATATCTTGAAGATATTTTTGATGATCAAGATTCAAGAACACACATTTCTGTTCATGCAATCATCAACTAACCAGAGTTCACAGTTTCAGTCAGACTAGCAGCAACTTAATGCATTCATCTCAGGCAAATCAAGAATCTGAAAAGGGTTCAAAGACATCTGAAACTTCTAGTTTTGTAGAGTTAAGAGGCAGTACAAAGACTTCACGATCCGTTATCTTTTAGACGGAAGAATACAAGATTCATGGTATAAGGGTCTCACGACAGAAAGACACGTGAGTGAGTGTAATAATATAATAACTCACGAAAAATAAAATAAAATAAAAAGTCAGAATATTTGAATGAACTTTGAATATGCTGACAAACGACCTCGTTTTTGATGCATTTCTCTGAATTAAAAAATAGTATCAAAATTTTCATCAACTACAACTAGTTCTCTTTTTTACATCTGATGTTCTTTGATCAAATCCTTACCTAACCTCTCTCTCGCTTTCTTTAGATCTCTCTCGTTTCAAGATATCGATTCGACTCGTCGTTTTGCTATCATTTCTTCTATATCCCAGATCGTAGCCATGAGTATAGTAACTAAAGCCTCTGTTTTTACAGTTTTATTATGAACTAAAAATAAATCTGATTGAGATTTTGATTTAATTTCGCTTTTTTTTGTGGGTTTTTTGTTTTTTTTTTTTTTTTTTTCAGCTAATGAAAATCCTTTTAATGGTATATTGAAGACACTTGAGAAACCTGATGGTGGTGAATTTGGAAAGTACTTTAGCTTGCCTGCTTTAAATGATTCGAGAATCGGTTAGTGGATTCTTATTCTTAATTCGTATTTATGTTTCTGCTTATTGCTAGAAAAGTTAAATTAAATGAGAAGAAATGGAATTGAAAGTGACAGAGATTCAAAAGTTAGCATCTTTTCTGTTACTATTACGTTATGGTTGACCTTTTATCAGAGTTTTGCAATCTTTTATTTTTAATTTATCTCATCCTTATATCTAATATTTATTGATTTATTTATATTTATGTCAAAGATTTGAAGTTTTTAATTTTATTAAAATAAATTTTATGTTTATGAGCGGAAATAGAGTAAGGTGCTGGTTAATCTTACCTTTATTTTTGGAATTGTTGTCATTGTCACCATAGTTTTCTTTTTTTAAATTAAGGGTTTTGAGTGAAATATTTCTATATCCATGTCTTTTTGTTGCAGATAAGCTGCCATATTCTATTAGGATCCTTTTAGAGTCTGCAATTCGAAACTGCGATGAGTTTCAGGTTAAGGCTAAGGATGTTGAGAAGATCATTGACTGGGAGAATACTTCTCCTAAACAAGTTGAAATTCCATTCAAGCCTGCCAGAGTACTTCTTCAGGTCAAAATTGCTGCTTATTCTATGGGCAACATTTTATTATTAGTATAATGTTTTTCTTTCTATGTGTAATGTATTGGAAGTTGAAATTTTGGCTGATGATTGTTCTCAGGATTTTACTGGTGTTCCTGCTGTTGTCGATCTTGCTTGCATGCGAGATGCAATGAACAACCTTGGTGGTGATTCTAATAAAATTAACCCACTGGTGAGTTAACATTTTTTTTTTTTTTGGGTTTTTTGTAGATTTGCAGATTGTTCTCTTATGCTCAGGGACAGACGTATTAATATGCTTTTTTGTTTGTGGGATTCACTATTTGGATGTTGTGTATCCAGGTTCCAGTTGATCTTGTTATTGATCACTCAGTTCAAGTTGATGTGGCAAGATCAGAAAATGCATTGCAGGCTAATATGGGACTTGAGTTTCAGCGGAACAAAGAAAGATTTGCTTTTCTCAAATGGGGTTCAAATGCATTTCATAACATGCTTGTTGTTCCTCCTGGATCTGGGATAGTACATCAGGTGAGGAAATTTCTCAAACCTTATTGGTTATGCAACTGATTTCGGCCTTTTTATTTTGCATTAAAAAAGTTTATTATATAATTTTCAAAAATGTTGTTTACATTTCTGTTTTCTTGCAAATTCTATCTTCTGGTATATGATTGCTGAACTCTTAACAATATGGTTTCCAGGTCAATTTGGAATACCTCGGAAGAGTTGTATTCAACACAAATGGCTTACTTTATCCTGATAGTGTAGTTGGAACAGATTCACACACTACTATGATAGATGGATTAGGTGTTGCTGGATGGGGAGTTGGTGGAATAGAAGCAGAAGCTGCAATGCTTGGCCAGGTAAAAAATATTTGATATTATTTGAGCTAGGAAGTATATAATTAGTTATGTTGAGTACATTGAATTCCTCCTTTAGTGGACGCATTTTTTATGAATCTTGTCATGCTTTCCTTCCATTTATTATTGATAATAAACAAATTAAATGGAATTAATTCATGCACGCAGCCGATGAGCATGGTCCTTCCTGGTGTTGTTGGATTCAAGTTGTCAGGAAAGTTAAGGGATGGAGTTACAGCTACCGATTTGGTTTTGACAGTGACACAAATGCTAAGGAAGCATGGTGTTGTTGGCAAGTTTGTGGAGTTCTATGGTACACCAATTCACTACCATAAAGTTCATCTAGTCTTGTCACCGTTACAGTTTCTGATTCTTTATCTCATATTGGATTTTGTTTCTTGCTTTACTATGCAGGAGAAGGCATGAGTGAACTGTCATTAGCTGATCGTGCTACAATTGCGAATATGTCTCCTGAGTATGGTGCAACCATGGGCTTTTTCCCTGTGGATCATGTTACATTGCAATATCTCAAACTTACAGGCAGGAGTGATGAAACTGTAAGTGATTAAATTAAATTCTCTTTAATGCGAACAATTCACTTTTTTTTTTTTTTTACTCACCAAGACAAATTATGCAGGTTGCCATGATAGAATCCTATTTAAGAGCGAATAAGATGTTTGTCGATTACAGTGAGGTAAATAACACCCATCATGTTTGAAAATATTTTCTTCACTAACATTGTTTCGTTTGCAGTTACTCGACACAGTTTAATTAATAATTATCTTATTTTTCTGGGAACTTTTGTTTTTACTCAGCCCCAGATAGAGAGAGTATACACCTCATATCTAGAATTGAATCTTGAGGGTGTGGAGCCCTGTGTTTCAGGACCAAAGAGGTAAAAGTTTGAATTTTTTAAAAAATATGTATATATAAGAAACATACTTACATAAACCTTAAGTTCATTGAATTTAATATCATACTACGTACCCTGAAAATTGTATTGGTTTTGCAGGCCTCATGATCGAGTTCCTTTGAAGGAAATGAAAGCTGATTGGCATTCATGTTTGGACAATAGGGTTGGGTTTAAGGTGAGAATTTTCATGAACCTTGACAAGATTGACAAAAATGCCATTCGCCACTTGATCTACCGAAAATGTTGTTTTAGAATTTTGTAGGTTTACTTAATTTTATAAGTCTAATTGATAAATGGGCTGATTTCTTTTAATCACGTTCCCCATGGCTCTTTCTACAACAACTGATGTAGATGAGATAGGTATGCAACTCCTGCAACTAGCCAACTGGAGGACCGAGCCAAACAAGCTAACTAGTCAGCAAAATCATTTAGTGCATAAAACATGCGTAGTGAGCCTTTTAAATTTTAGTTGCAATTTACCCATTAATTTTTAGGGATTCTTTTGTGATTCGAATTTGTTTGCCTATATAAGGCATGTTTTCTTTATTTTGGGGATCAGACTTGACATGATAATATTTTGAGATTTCTCTAAAACCTAGTTAGGGTTTTCTTTGAACACTTGCATTGTAGCAACAACAGATCACGCTGATTACTTTTCATGGCTTTATAGGGATTCGCTATAACAAAGGAATCTCAGACCAAGGTAGTAGAGTTCAATTTTCATGGAACTCCAGCACAACTTAAGCATGGTGATGTGGTTATTGCTGCTATTACTAGTTGCACTAACACCTCAAACCCTAGTGTAATGCTTGGAGCAGCTTTGGTCGCAAAGAAAGCTTGTGAACTAGGACTGGAGGTTTGATATCTCTTCCTTACTGTGCATTCGTCCGTTTAAATTGACTTTTTTATTTTTGAAATGACAAAAAAGGACAAATCAACTGCAAAGGCAGAAGGTCCTTTGAAGTGTACATTGACTGGTATGCAAACAGAATGTTGGTTTTATTTATACTACAATCTATATTTTTTCAGGTAAAACCATGGATTAAAACAAGTCTTGCACCAGGTTCTGGGGTTGTGACCAAATACCTGGAAAAGAGGTAACTTTATAGTTTCATATCTAAACTCTGTAACATTCATAACTTCTCATACTAAAATGTATTACAAACTTTGCAGTGGCCTGCAGAAGTACCTGAATCAGTTAGGGTTCAATATAGTTGGTTATGGATGCACCACTTGCATTGGCAATTCGGGTGACATTGATGAAGCAGTGGGATCAGCTATTACTGAAAATGGTAAACCTTTTTTTATGTATATTGTTTCTCATCTTCGCCTAGTCAGAATTTTCATTGTTCAGCTGTAAAATGAGTTGAACAGGGAAAAAAAGGATATCTTATTTTTTTAACCCACTCCAACTAGTTTTGGGAACAGGACTAAGTTGATTTTAATTTTTAAGCATACATAGTTCTTTTTTAGATTACTATTCGTTCAATATAGTGATAGACTTGTTAATTTTGTATGTCTTTCCAGATTTAGTAGCAGCAGCTGTATTGTCTGGGAATAGAAATTTCGAGGGTCGTGTCCATCCTTTAACAAGAGCTAATTATCTTGCCTCACCTCCACTTGTGGTAGCCTACGCACTTGCTGGAACGGTATTAAGTCGATTACTCTTCAAACATACTTTCACTTGTTTATTACTATAGCAATAACGTCACTTGATGAGCTATTCTGATTCTCCAGAAATCAAATATTTATATCTAGATTGGCAATGTTGCAGGTAAATATTGATTTTGAAACAGAACCCATTGGGGTAGGAAAAGATGGAAAGCAGATATTTTTCAGGGACATTTGGCCATCCAATGACGAAGTTGCACAAGTCAGATATATAACATTTTTAAGCCTGCATTTAAGCTAAAAGATTAGTTTCTCACATTTACATTTTCTAACGAATTGTCTTTGGGTTCAGGTTGTACAATCAAGTGTGTTGCCGGATATGTTCAAGGCTACATATGAGTCAATCACTAAAGGAAATCCCATGTGGAATGATTTGTCTGTACCTTCTGGCACTCTCTACTCCTGGGATCCGGCATCAACATACATTCACGAGCCCCCCTATTTTAAAAGCATGACCATGTCGCCTCCTGGGGCTCATGGTGTGAAGGATGCCTACTGCTTGTTAAATTTTGGTGATAGTATCACAACTGATCACATTTCACCAGCTGGTAGTATACACAAAGATAGCCCGGCTGCCAAATACCTCTTGGAACGCGGTGTTGACAGAAGGGACTTCAACTCTTATGGAAGTCGCCGTGGTAATGATGAGGTTATGGCTAGAGGCACCTTTGCCAACATCCGTATTGTCAATAAATTGTTGGGAGGTGAAGTTGGACCTAAGACGATTCATATCCCTAGCGGAGAGAAACTCTCAGTTTTTGATGTGGCAATGGTAATTCTTCTGAAATATTTTTTGGTACTAGAAATGCATCCAATTGTGTTTCTTTATTGAGGTTCTTATGATCTCATATTAGTTGCAATTTTTCTCTTTTGGCTTTCTATCATCAGAAGTACAAGAATGAGGGACATGACACCATTATCTTGGCTGGTGCTGAGTATGGAAGTGGAAGTTCTCGTGATTGGGCAGCCAAGGGTCCGATGCTATTGGTAAATTTCCTTGCTTCATCACTATTAATCCCCCCCTTTTTTTTTTGATATTGTTAAAAACTAGTAGTAAACTTTTTATTTGGTCCTGAAACAGGGTGTAAAAGCAGTAATAGCTAAGAGCTTTGAACGAATTCACCGAAGCAATTTGGTTGGCATGGGAATTATTCCATTGTGTTTTAAGTCCGGTGAGGATGCTGAGACGCTTGGATTGACTGGCCATGAACGCTACACCATTGATCTTCCAAGTAGTGTGAGTGAGATTAGACCTGGTCAAGATGTCAAAGTGGTGACAGACAATGGCAAGTCATTTACTTGCACCTTACGTTTTGATACTGAGGTATGGAATTCAATCATATTTCATGATTTTGACCTACAGCCAATATTGTCGGACCTGGACCAGACTGGACTGGGGAGTTGGTGCCAGTTTTGATAGAAACCTAGACTAGGGACTAACAATTTTGGTAGAAACCTGGATAAGGAACAGTGACCACTGGCCGACTGTTTAATCTCGTATGTAGAAATTTTAAAAAATGAATTCAATCTGGATGTAGTATTTGAACCTAGAGGTGGCCACTGTTCAGCTCAGGGCCGTGAACCGCTAGTTTGTAGTTTATGAAATTGGTGAACCTTGAATCAAACCGTGCCATTGCAATTCAAAAATGGTTAGTGAACCAGCGGTTCAGAGCCAATTCATGGTTAAAAATGGTTCAGTTCACTACCGGTTCCGATGGTTCAGCCCTCGGTTCACAACTGGTTTCTAGCAAAAATTTTTCTTAATTTTTGAAAAATTTCTGCACTAAAAAATATTTTGGTGGTTTGGCCCGTCAGCTCAAGCAGTAGTTCGTGCAGTTCCGGTGACAGTTACAGTTAGGATGGTTCACGGTTCATGAATGAACCTTGAACCAAACCCTTGTGTCGCGGTTCAATTACGTCTCAGTAAGGGCCGGTTTGGACGGTTCAATTACGTTTCAGTAAGGGCCAGTTCCAAACCAACGGTTCAAACCGGCCCCTTCAGTTGAAGCAAGGCCAAATCCGACAACTTTGACTATTGCATAACAATTGCTGCAAATTCATCGATAATAATTGTTTTTAACCAGGGTCATGTGTTTCATTACTTCTTTGTTGCAGGTGGAACTGGCATACTTTGATCACGGAGGCATCTTGCAATACGCCATTAGGAACTTGATTCACGCGAAACATTGAAACCCATTTGAATCATCAATAAGTTGCGTTTTTGCAGCTGCTGCAGAAAGAGGGTAAGAGTTGATATTGCTTCTGTTGCAGAGAGCTGTCATTTATGAATAAATCAAGAATATTGGAGCTTTTGATGAAGATGATGACTTGCTTCAACTGTTGGATTTTGGTTGAGGAAGAACTGTGTAATTGAACTAGTAAAATAATTTCATCTGTAATTTTCATGGCAATTAAGTTGTTCTTTTGAATTCTTTTTTAGTAAGGATTGCTTTTTTGAATTTGAATGATTTCATTTGTTTAAAATAAGTTTAAGCAAGTTTATCAAAGAAATTATAAGCTTTAATTGTAATATATATAATCATATTTTAATTTTCATATTTATATTATTAAATATATAAAATCATAATAAAATATAATTAATACTACTTTTATGCATGCATGCAATCCAAACTAGAATAATAAGTGATGCCGGTGAAAATTAAGTACCACAACCATTTAACCATACTACGTCGTAGCGAAGCTGACCAACAAATTCCAGTAGCCGAACAAAAGGGTGAAACTACGTCGTATTGTTCAAATGCGAAACCCTAAAACACAGACAAACTACATTTTCCCCAAATTTCTTCAATTCTTCTATCCTTTCACCCTCTTCTATCCACCGCTCACCACCATCACCACTTTCACTCCGACGACCAACCTCCTCTCATTAGGAATCAAATAGGGTCGAAGAAGACCCTCTCTGTCAAAACCAAAAGCGAAAAAGAAACTGATTTTTAGGTACTAATGACCTAATTTGAATATACTAGTCAGAAATCTGTTATTGAATCTTTTGTGTTAGGAGCAGTCAACTCTGCTATGGATCTCTAGTTCATAAATATTGTAGACAAGGGTTTGTGATTTCTGAGGAAAGAAGAATACTCAATCTATTAGATATTATGTTGTCAATGTGGGATTTTTAGTCGTTCTTTAATTTTCTGCAAAAACCTCATTTCTTATTGATCGTTGTAAACATGCCTTTCGTCATCTGATCATCTTCTTTTAATTGCTTTACATATGATATGGTGTTGGAGTCTTAATCCATAATGACATGGAAAAGAAAGTTATAAGCAACAGCTTAACAGTTAATTTAAGTGCTATTTTAGCTTAAAAATAACTTATATTTGCTGGTAAAAGAAGCAAACATAAGCTATTACAACACATGGATTTTGAGACAGATATTGCAACTTCTGTTTCCCGTTTCTTTTGGTATCACCCCATTAATGAATTTAAGCCTTTTTTTTTCTGAGAGTCTTGGTTCTGGGTATTTTTATATAATTGGCCTATGGGTAATGGTACTCATTTGCTCTCTCCTACCCAGTACAAAGCTACTCCGACATCAATGGAATAAAGAGAAGAAACAGTGGTTGTCTATGTGTCAGCAGAAGCAAGGGAACTGCTAAACAAATAGAGGATTCAACTAAAAGCGAGTCTTTTGATCCTTCGACAGAGTAAATGTTTGCTGCGGGGAAAGTTCATAGACACTGCTTCAAAACACTCCCTTCTCTTCTATTATCTAACCCTTTAAGGTATTCAAAAGCATTCAAATTTCATTTCTCTTATTGCTTTTCCTTCGTTTTCTAAGCAAGACTGCGCAGATACTTAATGGGGTTTCTCCTTTTTTATTTTCAATTGCTTATTTGTGTTGTTGGAATTAGGGTGGGAGCAACATCGTATTATGAATTACAGAATTTTGATTCAATTTGGTATTTCGTTTCCTAAATGACAGAAACGTTTCTCTATTGAAGAATGTAAGTTCGAAGCTCACTTGTATCAATGTAATGCAATCAAATACTAATAGTGACGATGGGTATTCCTTAATTTCACCGATGAGTCATCCCTTCCATGGAGGATGGTGCCGTGGAATGTCTACTTCAAGGGGAAGGAGCATGAGAAGTAAAGTGGAGATGCGAATGCAAAAAGAGTCTGGTAAAACTGTTCGAGAGATTCGGAGAGCAAAAAAGTTGAAGAAGAAATTGATGACTGATGAGGAGAGGCAACTTTACAATCTCAAGAGAGTAGGTTTTTTTATCTGTTTCTTTTTTATAGATATTCAGTTTTATAAATATTGTTTTTCTGTTTTGACTTCTGAATTTTTTTAACTTGGATAAGAATATTATGATTGGGTGGACTTGGAATGTTTCCTTTATTAATGTAGAACATGAGAAGGAAGATGCATTGTCATATAAGATTTGGAAGATCTGTGCTTGAGAAATTAATGACGACCTAGTGAATGTGGTTGCCTTATTTTTTCTGCATATGGCAGGGAACTATAGACAGCCTTTTTCTATTACGGTGATATAATATTTTGGTTCATATGCAAAATTTTTGTGCGGCTACTCATCTGTATCGGTGAGTACTGTAATGATCTTAAAATTGCGGATATGGATATTTGCATAAATACAAAATATCGATATTTCTAGCATCATTTAGAAATGAATCCATGCTTTGAAATGAGTTTACATAATGTTTTCCTTTTTGTGTAAACATGTTGCTGGGCACCCTCTTTTCTATGTTATTGTCTCTCTCTTACTGGATAATTTTAGCATTCACTTGTAGAACTCTTAATTCTTGCGAATGCATTTCTGTCTCAATGGTTTCGCTTTTGTTAGACCCATATTTTGTTCGAGTATTGCGTTTGTTGTGATTGCTCTTTTTTGCTTGATTACATTTGCCTTTTGCGTTTATGTTCCCTGATGGTGAAAACTCAAGAAAAAAAATTGTCGAGCACGTCTATTTCTTGTGTGCATTATCATATGATGGTGACCCAAGTTCTGGTTGTGCATATTGGTACAAGTATAAATTTTTTGTTGTATCAATATGCAATATAGTGTTATTTGCAGTACTCAGATGAATTACATATCTTGCCAAATCATTGCAGGCTAAGAAAAAAGTTGCTTTGCTCCTACAAAAGCTCAAGAAATATGAATTACCAGAGCTACCACCTCCTGTGCATGACCCTGAGCTCTTCACACCAGAGCAGCTTCAGGCGTATAAGAAAATTGGATTCAGAAATAAAAATTATGTTCCAGTTGGTGTCCGTGGAGTTTTTGGAGGTGTTGTACAGAATATGCATCTCCATTGGAAGTTTCATGAGACTGTACAAGTATGCTGTGACAACTTCCCAAAAGAAAAAATAAAGGAAATGGCCACCATGCTAGCAAGACTGAGTGGGGGCGTAGTAATAAACGTCCATAATGTGAAGACAATTATCATGTTCCGAGGCAGAAACTATCGCCAACCAAAAAATTTGATACCCTTTAACACCCTCACAAAAAGGAAGGTGGGTGATCAATTTTATGTACTTTAGTGTGCTTACTCTCTTTATCTAATGGATTTTGCAAAATTTAAGATTCAGTTTGCACTCTATTTCATGCTATTTCTTTATGTAGATCAGACTAAATTGTTCTTTTAAATTTGCTTTCCACTTTTGAATTGAAACAGCAGGCTTCTAAGCCTTGTTAAATTTCATATGGTTGTGATAACTTTTCTACTATTATTAATTGGTTTATGTTCGATAAGCATTTAAGTTAGATGTAGACTTGTCTTTAATAGAAACACCACTTTTCCTTCTAATGAAATTATTACAACTTGTGACATATAGCGGTTTATCAATTCTTTGCAGGCATTGTTTAAAGCAAGATTTGAGCAAGCTCTTGAATCTCAGAAGTTGAATATCAAGCAAATAGAGCAGAATCTCCGGCGAATGGGTGTAAATCCAGAGGATCCAGTTGCGATGGCTAGCATCCAGAGAGTGGCTTCCACATTCTTTAATGCTATTGACAAAAAAGAAGGGAGTCCCTATGTCTTTCAAGAGGACAAAGAGCTAAAAGCAACCTTTGATAATTTGGAACATCCACAGCCTGCTGATGATAGTGACCAGGAGGATCTGGACAATTTTATAGCTGGAATAGAGGAGGCAGCAGATAAGGAGTGGGCCACAGAGGAAGCTGCAGAGAGAGAAGAACTTGGCAAGATCAGGTACTGGAACAAAGAGGATTTTGGTGGAAGGATTAGGAGATCAGAATTACATACAATTGAAGTTGGATATGGCGAGGATCAAAGGGGAACGCGTTGGAGGGATGGACGAGAGAATCGGAGGAGTGCTGATAGAAATGATGATAGTGGCTTCTCTGAGGATGATGATCAGTGGGATTCTGATGACGATAGGCATAACACTAATCTTGAGAGTGATGCTGATGAAGTTGGTGGTAGATCTACAAGTTTACGGAGGAAGGAGGACATAGTTGGTACTGGTAGAGATAATAACAGGAATGGATTCAGAAGAAATCCAGGAGGCAAATTCAAGTCTGAAGCTGACAGAGGAATCTCTGAAGAATACAAGGGTCGCAAATCAGAAGATATGTTGAGTGACCTTGACGATGCAATGTGGGAATCAAATTCGGACAGTGATTAGTTCAGAAGCTTTGGAAATGCATTCTTTCCATGTTTTTCTTTTTTATATATATATCATTGAGTGTAAGAATAGTAAACAAAGGATTCATTTTGCATCTTTTCGGAACAAATTTTTGCTTCTGTTATGATAGAAATGAAATTGAAGATATTCGTATTCTATTGTATTGTCATATGCAGTCTTTTAGCATTTTACTGTATTTTTTGTTGTAGCAAATACAGAAACCTCCATTCATAATTTCAACTGTGAATGTTGAATCTGATTTCAAGTTTGATATTGCAAGATCAGAAAATTTTGTGCAGGCTAACATGGGACTAGAGTTTCAGTGGAACAAGGTAAGTTTTCTCAAATTGGGTTCCAATGCATTTCATAATATGCTGCTTGTTCTTCCTGGATCTGGGATAGTGTACATCAGGTGGGAAATTTGTTGCGTCATATGTACATTTCTGTTTTCTTACAAATTCTGTCTTCTGGTATATGATTTCTGAATTCTCAAGTCTCAACAATATGATTTGCAGGTAAATTTGGAATACCTTGGAAGAGTTGTATTCAACACAAATGGCTTCCTTTACCCTGATAGTGTAGTTGGAACAGATTCACACATGACTATGATTGATGAATTAGGTGTTGCTGGATGGGGAGTTGGTGGAATAGAAGCAGAAGCTGCAATGCTTGGCCAGGTAAATCTACCTAATTTCTCTAAGAAATTCTTCATGGCATCTTTTAAATCTCCTTGAAAAAAAAACAGCCCTTGAGACAGAGAAGAAGGAAAGGACAATTTATTACTGAATAAAACAAATATAAATCTCAATTACAGAATTAGGACATAAGTATGTTTTCTACATATTACCAACATAAAATGATAAAACTATATCTGTTATGATCTTAAAAAAACAAAAAAAAACTATTTTATCCTCAACTTCCAATGAAGAATAAAAAGGCTCCAAACTCCAAATGTCCCAAAAAAGATTTCCAGCTCAGCTGTATACAAGAAAATTATACATCGAACTCGACTCGATGCCCGTTAATATGAATCTGCTCCTCTCTCAGGGAATGGGGCAAATTACAGTTGAGATATTAAGTCATACAATTAACTGCATAAAAGAAAACAATTAACGTTAAAAACTACAGGGGTATTTGGAATAGCTTGTGCTTTTATCCTTTTGGCTTTTAAAAAGCACTTACAAAAGAAAGCAACATTTTGCTGCCTTTATATAAACAGTTTAAAAGCCATAAAAGAACTCAAACAAACAGCCAAACGGGTAAATGATTAACTTTTTAGTTAAAATGTGATTAAAAGTGACTCTTAAGCGATGACAAACATCCTCTAAATATGCTGAACAGTCGGGAATATGATAGTTCAAAAAGGCTTTCGGGATTTCAGACCAGGGCACAGAAAAGTGGAGGTTATTTGGCCTAGATTGTTCAAAAGTTACAGTTACAGATCATGCATAGAAAAGGAAAACAATAATTAATATTTGCTAATCCTTTATTTTCAGGAATTGAGAATCACCTTTGGGACTATAAAAGTTCAGACGTTGTACTCATTCACACGCATCCACTTGGTAGCTGACCATTTGTTTCCTTTAATCACAGCACAACCACCTGGACGGAAGAAAATTTAACTTATCAGCCATTTAAAAGGTTGGTAAAATCAAGCAATCTTCCCTTTTTGAAAATTTTAAAGGACAGTCGTATAAATAAAAATAAAGGGTGACACTATTTCCAGAGCAGATTTTGCTAATGCTACAACAGCCACCCTTTTGTAATTTTGAACTTAATTAGTTACCTACTCTGGCATTAGCAAAGCTTGCTCTAGAAATAGTAGCACCAAAAAGAAAAAAAAACTAATCACTTATATTGTTAGGTGATTACAAAACTAACCGTGTAAACTAGAGGGATCGAGAGAGGCATCAGGTTTCATGCTCCAGAAAAGCAATGCATCGCCCATCTTTGGTTTAACAGAAAGTCCTCCTTTTCCACATTCAGACAGCTCGTTCCACCAAGGAACAGCACTGAAGTTCCCTTTGGCAGCAGGAAATACTGTCTCACCTCCTTCTTCGACATCAGAGCTAAGGACAGTGATGAAAACGAGAATATTACAGAAAGAACAAATCAGGACTTAGTATAAATTCATTGGAACAGACTCGATTTACTTACAGGTACATAAGAACAGTAGCTATCCGTTGGCCGCCATTCTTGGTATTGAACTCATCCATAAAGTAGTCAAAATGAGGTTCATATTTTTGCCCAACTTCATAGTGTAGAACTTGGAGTCCTTCCCCATGCTCTGTAAATTGCATTGACTTAGAAAAAAACTAATGAAGCGTATAGCCAAAACAAAGGAATTGGAGATTACAAGAGAGAGTAGCAGCATTTAACACCTTGAAAGGAAACAAATAAGCTAAAAATGACCGATGAACCCATAAAATCTTCACTCATCTCTTAAGTTTCATGATGAAGTCAAATACACTATATCCAACTCTCTGCTCTCGTTTTCATGATTAACATATAATTAGCATAATGGAGACACCAAAGGAAAACGGTGGGAGCAGAGGGGCGCTGCTGTTATTGATCTTTCCCCTAGTTGCAAACTTGCAAATGAGGACCTATATGCCCCGCAAAATTTTGGAATAATATGTATATTTTATTTATCAATAAATAAATAAAAAGGAATGTTGTAGGTTAGGTTCTCTGCTGTCTAGTGGAGGATAAGCAGGATGAGAGAACCAACTGCAATTATTATGTTAAAAATAGAGTAGTGGAGCTCAAACTGCATACCTACAGGTATGAAAGAGAAATCAGCAATCCTTTTCTCTATTTCCCTGATCTTTTTGTCGCGACCTCTGGGAAGAAATGTACCAGAGCTTGTTCGTACTCTGCAGTAATTTAGAAATTAGAATATAAGCAAAGATCAAGCCTGAGAAGAAAAGTTCAATGGGAACTTCTTCCTGTGGATTAAAAGGCAGAAGAAAAGGAATAGAAACCCTCACCTGCTGTCTTTACTCTTTCCAGTTTCACTATCAACAACTGTAGATTTTTCCATATGAGGCTTGGCAAGACTGATTAAATATTCACACTCCTCTTTTGTCTTAAAAAAAAAAAAAAAAAAAAAAAAAAAAAAAAGAAGAAGAAATCAGTACCCATTACCCCTTTGTTGATCATTAGGCAAAAAGTTCAGCAAAAGCAGGTCTGAATCAAAATCTCAATCCAAAACAAACAAGAGCTTAATATAAGCTTAAAATTATGAACTTCTAGTATAACTAAGACCTTAAGCAATTAACAAAAGCTTTTAATTATGAACTTCCATTATAATTAAGATCTTCAACGATAACTAGAGCTTAACAAAAGCTTAAAATTATGAACTTCCATTATAAATAACACCTTAAACTATCACTAGAGCTTAACAAGCTTGAAATTATGAGCTTCCATTATAATCAAGACTATCGACAACTAGAGCTTCTTAAAATTGTGAACTTCCATTATAATTAAGACCTTAAAAATTAACTAGAGCTTAACAGAAGCTCAAAATTATGAACTTCCATTATAATTAACACCTTAAACGATGAAATACATAAATTATACCTCCAGCCATTTAGCTACTGACTAAATCAAAGAATTTTCAAAAGAAAATTATGTATTTTAAGTCAAATAACAATATTGAATCTATAACTTCCCCCAATCCAGAAAACATTCAAGAAAACAATTGCACCCGCAAAAATAAACAAAATTTTAAGCAATTCTCACAGCAAGAAAAAGCACAGTTATAGATTCGACATTGAAACAATGCAAAATTAGAACTAACCAAAAAATTGTGATACACAAAAGCTCGAGGCTCCCATGAGATCACCTCAGCCCACCGCTCTCCATTTCCATCATCTCCTTCAATCCTGGAAAATTACCCACAATTTCATCAAAAAAAAATAGCACAAAACAATCGCGAGATCCCAAATCAAATGAATAAAAACTATACCCAAAAACACATCACCTTTCGACTTTATTATGAACAATAGTGCTGAGATCGTTAGCTTTGTGAGAGAAATCGCCGGAATTACTAGGAATAGAGAGAATTCCAAGAGCTAGAAGAATCAAAACCAGAAATGTGAAGATAACGAGAGCAGTTAAAATCAGAGTTGAAGATGACGATTTTCGAGTTGGAACTCGAGAGTGTCTTCCTTTCGCCATTTTCATTGCAGTAAAAAAAAACGAATTTCAGCTTCGAAATGCCGAAATTAAAACCCCTAACAGATCAATCGAATTCGATCCTAATTGAGGAAATAAAGATGGAATTTTATTATTTTTAGCAGAGCAAGATCTAGGAGAAGAAGACTTCTCTTCTCTGTCTTAACAGACAGGGGTTGTCTAGGTAATTAGACTATTTATTTATTATTTAATTAATGAAATTAATTACTAATATTTATTTATTTATTTTTCTTTTTTTTATTGACTTTTTTTTTTTAAAATATTAAGTGGATTTGTATATTAAACGTGTCTAAGAGAAGACTTGTCTTTATTTAAATTAATATTTAAATTTATTACCAATAATAGAGGATACGATTTACTTTCTCTTTGGAGAAAATATTAAATTAATTTTTAATATTTTTTTTTATTTTCATTTGTTAAAATTTATTTTATTATTTTAATAATAAAGAATATTTTTGGATTAAAAAAATAGACATACTAGCATTTTTATAAAATATAAAATGACAATTAAGTCATAACTGATTGCGCAATTTATTTAGTGGTGGCCACAGGCCGGGTTGGTCCGTTCGATCCGCCTGGCCCAGCCCGGCAAAAGTCCGAACTAGTCTGCCATTGAACCAGAACCGGTCGAACTGTAATCGGAACCGATCGGTCAGCGGGGCTGTTTCAGTTCAATATTTTTTCGAATCGTGAACTGTTGTCGAACCATTGAATTGAACCGCCTGTTAACCATTAAATTTAAAAAAAAAAAGGCGAACAGCAGGTTAACCGGTTCCCGAACCGCCGGTTAACCGGCGGTTCGGTGGGACGGTTCCGGTTCATCTCCTTTCGAATTGTGGCTCGACGGGCCGCAGCCCGGAACCGGCCCGTGGCCACCACTAAATTTACTTATTAATATTTAGCATTTTTTAATATAATATTTAGCATTTTTGAGCAACTTAATAGTGCAATTTATGTTTTAAAATAGCATATAAAACGATCTTCCATATTTTAAAGAATAATATTTACAAAAATTAAAAAAAAAAGACAAAAATGGACAAAAATGAAGGGAACAAATCATCAATCCATATATACATACATGTAATTTGTCTTTGATAGTTCATATAATACATTATCTTCTTCTCCACTTCCCAATCCAAATAAAGGAAAGACTTCATAACCAACAAGTAGACTAGAAGCACACTTGTTTAGAACTTAAAAAAAAGCTACTTATTTGAATATTTCCACACAATAATATGAAAAAAGAAACACATAAACAAACTTAATTATTGTATAAATATATTAAAATTACTAAAACACCCCAAGAGAAGTAGGATAAAGAGGAGTAGGCTTAAATGAGAAACAATTTGGAACAAAGTTTGAACTTCTTCTTTTTGGAGGAACCTTAGATTCAATGGCTGGCTGGTTTAGGTATGCATACTTGCTTTTGGTCCACCTATACATCATCATATTTAGTTTTCTATTAGCATAAACAAAATTATAATGCAAAATATTAATCTACAAGCTTCATCATCATAAGCTTGTAGGAACAAAGTAGACTTATATTTGCGAACGGAGTGATGGAATATGTAACAGCGGAATCTTTGTTTTTGCGAGAAAGAATGAGATCTTGTGATTGATTAAGTTTCAATGTGCATAAGAGTCTGAAAGGTGATATTCAAAATCATAATAAAGGTTTGGAATTGCTAAAGCTTCTTCAGAATAATAATAACAAAGAATTTTAGAGAGTCAAACTAACCAATCTTTTATGCCAATTCGAACTTCCTTGTTCGGATCATCTTTGCAAGTATTGAGATCCTCAGAATCTTCTGTGCTGTTGGTATCATCCAAAGATTCTTCAAATTGTTTGTACTCATCTTCCTATGCAAACATGGAATCCAGCCAATTAAGCCAAGTTGAGGAAGTTAAGATGTCACCATCATATTCTATGATCTAATAATTAAGCATTAAGATGTGGTTCTAAACCTACTTCACTGCAACTTGCCATAAAAAAGGATAAAATAATAAAGAAATTCTTTGAATTGAACAATCTCTGCCATCCATAGTTGATGTATAAACCTCCTATAACAAGGCATCAGAAACGCCTCGCCTTGGACTTTAATTAGCCATTCGAATTCGAAAGTTCTGAAATTGATATAATACTGAAGAAGGTAACAAGTTATGAATCGTTTTCTCCCTAGATTGCTAGCATATAATATTTGGTGGGAGTAACACAGGCGCAACCAGCATGAATAAGAAACTGGTCCCTGTAGGGCCAAAACCATTGACTTCAATGAACTATGGGCAAGAGATACACCAAAATAGAGTACAGTTCATATATTCATTTAGTGATGATCAATCACAAGACTCAAATGTGAGTATGAGATCTTACTGTTAGATAGTGAGCTCTGGCACGTGCAGCTGCCTTGATAGCAGAAAGGAGATGATCCTCTTCCACGATGCGCTTTTGCCTCCAAAACTTAGCAATTTCTTGATTAGTCACACTTTCAGAAGCAGTTTTGCGAACCCAGAATCTTGGAAGTGGCAGTGGTGGAGGTGGTGGAATCGGCTGTTTTGTTTTTGTGTGGCAGTTTTCTTTTTCAATTTTCATTTCCCCCATCTCTTTGCCAAGTTAATCACCATGCAACAGCTGTTTGAGAATCAAAAAAAAGCTGTGAAGTACAACTCCTATAGTTAACCCTCCAGAACAACTAATCTAATCCAACCTAACTTTCAACTGACTGTTGGATTAGCTTGATAGTCACGACACCTGCATAATCTGTCTGATCAGATATAAGGAAGGAAGGTTAGTTGTGTGTAACAACGAATATAAGAAAGCTCTTATATATGACAACTTGCAGGGAATGAAGAATTGACTAACCTTAAGAAAATAAAAAATGACTGGCCTTAAAAATTGACTAGCAGGTATAATTAAAAATTGCAGAAGCAGACAATGCAAGAGGCAGTAAAAAGAGTTTAATAATGGATAATGATACAACTGATTTCACCCCACTGATAGAATAAATACGATACAAAAACTTCAACACAAAATTAGAAGTTCTAAAAATGTTGAATTCATCAAATATACAAAACCCAACAATACCCAAAAACGATTCTCCATAAAACAAGAAATTTAACAGAAAATAGAAGTTCTAAAGTTGTTGGATTCATCAAATAAACAATACCATACAAAACCCAGAAACCATTAAGTCTCTGATGTGATCCTAAGAGCTTTAGTCTTGAACCGAAACCTGGGTGCTCGAGGAATAACCTGGCTAGGACCCATATGAAACTGACCAGTACTGTTGGTTTGAGGAGGTCCATCATCATAAACATAACCCACAAGTTTACCACAACTATTACACAAAATTTTGGTCCTTTTTCTTTGAATTCCCCAGTAATTAACTGTTTCAAAAAACGGTCTGATCTTGTCTTCTTCTTGGAATCTGAATTTTGTAGAGTCGATTGAAGAAAAAGAGAGCGTGCCTTTGTTCCCAGCCTCGAAGTAGAAGTCCGGTGGGTAGAGACAGGCGGTACTAAGATTGAGATTGGAACCGCATTCGGTACAGGTGTAGATCGAAGTCATTGTTGGTGAATTTATTTGTTATTGGGTAATAGTAGGAGAAAGATTCAATTTTTATATATGGGTTTTGACAGAATTTGCGTAAAGACGAAGGCAGTTCCAACGCCTTTGAAATTTCAAAAGCGTGTCCATTGCCGATTGGAGTATTGGCGCCGCCGGCAATAACAATTTACCCTTTTTTTCTTCTCTTTCTCCTCTCTAAATGAATTAAAAAAAAAAATCTCCAAATAAAAAATACTAGTAAATGAAAGTTAGTTTGAATGTAAAAATAAAATATCATATATTTTTTAAAATTAATAAAAAACATAGTCAAAATTACACTTCTGTTTTAAAATTAATTAATTATATACATATAAATTAAATTAAATTAATTATGTTTTTCTTTAAAAAAATTTTTTAAATAGGATATCACCATAATTATAACTCATCTCTGTTATCCTTTATTCGAAATAATTTTTGAATTTTTTGTTTTTTTTCATAATAACTATAAAATTTCCGTCAATTTTTCTTATTTTCTTCTTCTTATGCATGCCCTAACAAAATCCAAAGTCATGATTTAATTCTGAAATCAAAAATAATCTAAAATTAATTCGTAACCAACATCTCTATTCAAAAATTTTTTTAACATTCAACCATAATTTTTCAACATTGTTGGCTCTTATGATGCTAACGGTGGTTGGTGATGATTTGGTCAAAGAAAATAACGGTGATAAGTGATCTGTGTTTGGTCATCTGATTCTGCCTTATGTATTTTTTTCTTGTGTCTTATCTATCAATATATACCAATATATATGATTCATATATATTGATATATAATCTACATTAGTAAAAAACAAACTATATAATTTGTGAAATTATTTAGGAATTAGTTAGTAAGTATACTACTTTTAGTTGAAATTCTATTTTATAAATTGAATAATTTTTATTCATAATTTAAAAGAAAATTTTATTTTGAAAATCGATAATAATAAATAATAAAATAAAACAAAGGTTTCATAAAAAAAAAAAGAAATCAAGATTATAGATTTGGAAAGTTGTAGCCTTGTTAGAAAAAAAGAAAAGAGCGGTTAGGTAAATCATCTGCACTACGACATGTCGTTAGCATGACCTCTAAACGACGTGAAAAGGTCTGCGAAGACGGTTCCCTAGGGCTAGTTTCTCTATAAATACGCACCTCGGGTCTTCAATTTCTTTTGTTTCGAGAGTTCTCGATTTAGAGAATTTCTCTGAGAGAGATCTGTGGCGATCTATAGCCGATCTCCCTCCATATTCATTCAAACGTACCAAAATTCAAAATATACAGGACAAAAACAAAAAATTCTAATTCCTAATTGAAAAATTCGAACAAATTCATATCCAAGTTGCCATTTTTTTCTTTGGTAAACTAGGGTTAGGGTTCTTTTACAGTAAAGTCGATCGCAATGGATACAAGATTCCCTTTCTCGCCGGCGGAGGTTGCCAAAGTCCGTTTGGTTCAGTTCGGCATACTTAGCCCTGATGAAATCGTAAACTCTCAATCTCCGTTGTTGTTTTACTGTTTGCTCTCTTTTAGCTGATTCTAAGCTACTGAGCAGAAAAATAAACAAAATTTTTCAAATGATTAATTAGAAGTTTTGGCTGTTGAGCTGAAAACCCAGTTCCTGTTTACTTCTGTTTGTTGCCCCCCTCTACTTGTTTTGGTGTTTTCAATCTGTGTGTGTTTTGGCTTTTGATTTTTATTTTTGATATGTGTTCTTCATTGGTGGCAGAGACAAATGTCTGTGGTGCAAGTTGAATACAGTGAAACTACGGAGAGGGGTAAGCCGAAGCCGGGTGGACTGAGTGATCCTAGATTGGGTACAATTGATAGGAAGATGAAATGTGAGACTTGCACTGCAAATATGGCTGAATGTCCCGGTCATTTTGGTCACCTGGAGTTGGCCAAGCCAATGTTTCATATTGGGTTCATGAAGACTGTGTTAAGCATCATGAGAAGTGTTTGTTTCAACTGTTCCAAGATATTGGCTGATGAGGTACTACTTTGAATAGAATTGTTATAGTTTCACTGGTTACAATTTAGCTGTCTTACATGTAAGCGTGTGTATGAAGAAAATTTCATTCTTTGCAATTAGAGGGATTTTAGAGCTTAAACTTGCTGTAATATTGTGAAGTAAGCAGGGAAAGTTGTGCAGATCATTTGTTGATTGCTAAATCATTATCCAAATTGTTTATTTCATCACCAGCTAATAGGATAGTCCAATAGTTCTACTTTCTTGATGATGATGATATTGGGAAGTTCATTTTTTTATTCAAATTGTTTGTTCTGGCAGGAAGAACACAAGTTTAAGCAAGCTTTGAAAATAAGGAATCCTAAAAACAGGCTTAAAAAAATTCTTGATGCTTGCAAGAATAAAACTAAATGTGAAGGTGGTGATGATATTGATGTTCATGGTCAAGATACTGATGAGCCAGTGAAGAAGAGTCGAGGTGGATGTGGTGCTCAGCAGCCTAAACTTTCTATTGAAGGTATGAAGATGATTGCAGAATACAAGGCTCAAAGGAAGAAAAATGATGACCAGGAACAGCTTCCTGAACCAGTGGAAAGAAAACAGACACTTACGGCAGAAAGGGTAATATAAACCAAACCTAAAATTTTTAGTATCCTACTGATACGTGATGCTAAACTTTTTATTTGTACGGTAGGTTCTTAGTGTTCTGAAAAGGATAAGTGACGAGGACTGCCAGTTGCTGGGATTTAACCCAAAGTATGCACGTCCAGATTGGATGATTCTTCAAGTTCTTCCAATTCCACCTCCTCCAGTGAGACCCTCTGTGATGATGGATACATCCTCTAGGAGTGAGGCAAGTTCCTTTTTTGTTGTTTGTTCATTGTGTTTGAGTTTATGCAGTTTTGCGCTCGAGCTTCAATAACAATTAAGCAATTTGAACTTGTCTGTAATGATTGTTGTTTCTGGCCTTTGCTGAATCCAGGATGATTTGACGCATCAATTGGCAATGATTATTAGGCACAATGAAAATCTGAGGAAACAGGAAAGAGGTGGAGCACCTGCACACATCATATCAGAGTTTGCTCAGTTGTTGCAGTTTCACATAGCCACTTATTTCGACAATGAGTTGCCTGGACAACCAAGAGTATGCTTTCTTATAAACTGAATATATTATTTGTCGCTGGCTGTAAGAAGCTTTATAATAACTAGCTGCCGTACCTTATTTTGCAGGCCACACAAAGATCGGGGAGACCGATTAAATCTATATGTAGCAGGCTCAAGGCCAAGGAAGGCAGAATTAGGGGTAACCTGATGGGGAAACGTGTTGATTTTTCTGCACGTACTGTCATAACACCAGATCCCAATATCAATATTGACCAACTTGGAGTACCTTGGAGTATTGCGCTGAATCTCACCTATCCAGAAACTGTTACTCCATATAACATTGAGAGGTCAATATCTTCTGATTCTTGAATTGCTTTGTATTTTGTCAAGTTCTCATCCGTCTTATTTGGGAATTATGTTAAATCAGGTTGAAGGAACTTGTTGAGTATGGGCCACATCCACCACCTGGTAAAACTGGTGCGAAATATATTATAAGGGATGATGGTCAAAGACTTGATCTCCGTTATTTGAAGAAAAGCAGTGATCATCATTTGGAGCTTGGTTACAAGGCATTGTCTACAAATTGAAACTTTCTTTCTTTAATGTCAGTTACTTTGTTATTTTTCTGAATCCCTGAAATGTGGTTTCAGGTGGAGAGGCATTTGAATGATGGTGACTTTGTGCTTTTCAATCGACAACCTAGTCTCCATAAAATGTCTATTATGGGACACAGAATCAAGATCATGCCATACTCTACTTTCCGTTTGAACTTGTCAGTTACTTCACCATATAATGCTGATTTTGACGGCGATGAAATGAACATGCATGTTCCCCAATCATTTGAAACTAGAGCAGAGGTATTGGAGCTTATGATGGTACCTAAATGTATCGTTTCACCTCAATCAAATCGGCCAGTGATGGGAATTGTCCAGGATACACTTTTAGGATGTCGTAAAATCACCAAGAGGGACACTTTCATAGAGAAGGTGGGGTGTGTTATTTAATTTCATCGAGTATTTTAGCTTTATACATGTCTTAGTTTGGCATAAAGATAACTTCTATTGCTTTTGCAGGATGTCTTCATGAATATATTGATGTGGTGGGAGGATTTTGATGGGAAAGTTCCTGCTCCTGCAATTCTGAAGCCACGACCACTTTGGACGGGAAAACAAGTTTTTAATCTTATCATTCCAAAGCAGATAAATCTTATTAGAACTGCTGCATGGCACACAGATACTGAAAGAGGAATTATTACGCCTGGAGATACTTTAGTTCGGATAGAAAAAGGGGAACTACTGACTGGAACTCTTTGCAAGAAAACCCTCGGGACGTCTACTGGAAGTCTTATTCATGTCATTTGGTATACATTTCTGAATATTCAAACATTGGAAAATATACTTTATTTTTTCAGATTTTTTTAAGCTTTTAGGTTCATGATTATAGATATCTGCTAATTTTAGGATAAGAATTCCTATTTTTCTGCCATCAAGTCAATGTACATAGATGGTTATGTTGTCTTAGATTTGAGTATCTGATTGGTGTTTTATTTGATGTTTTTGTGCATACAGGGAAGAGGTTGGTCCAGATGCAGCTCGGAAATTTTTGGGCCATACTCAGTGGCTTGTAAATTATTGGCTTTTGCAAAACGGTTTTAGCATAGGAATTGGAGATACAATTGCTGATGCAGCTACAATGGAGAAAATCAATGAAACTATTTCAAACGCCAAAAATGCAGTGAAGGAACTCATTAGGAAGGCTCAAAACAAGGATCTTGAAGCTGAACCTGGACGGACTATGATGGAGTCGTTTGAAAACAAAGTTAATCAGGTGCTTAGAGAATAGTTCCTACTCAACTCTTCTTTCTCTGGCTACTTTTGTTGCTTCCTAACACATTTGTGATGTTATAGACTTTAAATACAGCGCGTGATGATGCCGGAAGCAGTGCCCAAAAGAGTTTGTCTGAGAGTAACAACCTCAAGGCCATGGTTACTGCTGGCTCTAAAGGGAGTTTCATTAACATATCTCAGATGACTGCTTGTGTGGGGCAGCAAAATGTTGAGGGTAAACGTATACCGTATGGTTTCATAGATCGAACATTGCCTCACTTCACGAAGAATGACAATGGGCCAGAAAGTCGTGGTTTTGTGGAGAATTCGTACCTGCGTGGATTGACTCCGCAGGAGTTCTTTTTTCATGCTATGGGAGGTAGGGAAGGTCTTATAGATACTGCTGTGAAGACTTCTGAAACTGGATATATTCAAAGGCGGCTTGTGAAGGCCATGGAGGATATTATGGTCAAATATGATGGCACGGTTAGGAATTCTCTGGGAGATGTTATCCAGTTTCTTTATGGGGAAGATGGTATGGATTCTGTCTGGATAGAATCCCAGAAGCTGGACTCCTTAAAAATGAAGAAATCAGAATTTAATAAGGTCTTCCGGTATGAACTGGACAATGAAAGTTGGAACCCTCCTTATATGTTGCCAGAACACATTGAGGATTTGAAAAATATTCGAGAATTGCGTGATGTGTTTGATGCTGAAGTTCAAAAACTTGAAGCGGATAGATACCAACTTGGAACAGAGATTGCGACTACAGGTGATAATTCTTGGCCTTTGCCTGTTAACCTCATGAGGCTAATTTGGAATGCACAGAAGACTTTCAAGGTTGACACTAGAAGGCCTTCTGACATTCATCCGATGGAAGCTGTGGAAGCTGTTGATAAACTACAGGAGAGATTGAAAGTTGTTCCCGGGGATGATCCTTTGAGCGTGGAAGCCCAAAAGAATGCTACTCTGTTCTTTGGAATTTTGCTTCGGAGCACTCTTGCCAGTAAAAGGGTGTTAGAGGAATACAGGCTCACTCGTGAGGCATTTGATTGGGTTATTGGTGAGATTGAATCACGGTTTTTGCAGTCCTTGGTAGCTCCTGGGGAAATGATAGGTTGTGTTGCTGCACAGTCCATTGGAGAGCCAGCAACTCAAATGACACTCAATACTTTCCATTATGCTGGTGTTAGTGCAAAGAACGTCACTCTTGGTGTTCCCCGGCTGAGGGAAATCATTAATGTAGCTAAAAAGATCAAAACACCTTCTCTGTCTGTCTACCTGGTGCCTGAATGCAGTAGCACAAAGGAGAGGGCTAAGAGTGTTCAATGTGCTTTGGAATATACAACTCTTAGGAGTGTTACTCAAGCTACAGAAGTGTGGTATGATCCAGATCCCATGAGTACCATAATTGAAGAGGATGCTGAATTTGTGAAGTCGTATTATGAAATGCCTGACGAAGAGGTTGCACCAGAAAAAATTTCTCCCTGGTTGCTGCGTATAGAGTTGAATCGTGAAATGATGGTTGACAAGAAGCTTAACATGGCTGATATTGCTGAGAAAATCAATCTTGAATTTGATGATGATTTGACATGCATATTCAATGATGACAATGCTGAAAAACTGATCCTCCGTATACGTATCATGAATGATGAAGCTCCTAAGGGCGAGTTGAATGATGAGTCAGCTGAGGATGATGTTTTCCTGAAAAAGATTGAGAGTAACATGCTGACAGAAATGGCTCTTCGCGGTATCCCAGATATCAACAAGGTGTTCATTAAACATGGTAAAGTAAGCAGGTTTGATGAAAGTGATGGATTTAAGACAGCCGAGGAATGGATGCTTGATACAGAGGGTGTTAATCTCCTTGCTGTTATGTGTAATGAAAATGTTGATGCAAGGAGGACAACCAGCAATCACTTGATTGAAGTTATTGAAGTTCTTGGTATTGAGGCAGTTCGTCGCTCTTTGCTGGATGAGTTGAGGGTGGTTATTTCATTTGATGGATCTTATGTGAATTACAGACATCTTGCTATACTGTGTGATACCATGACTTATCGTGGTCATTTAATGGCAATCACCCGCCATGGTATCAATAGGAATGACACTGGGCCGTTAATGAGGTGCTCGTTTGAAGAGACTGTGGACATTCTTCTGGATGCTGCTGTATATGCTGAATCAGATTATTTAAGGGGTGTTACAGAAAATATAATGCTTGGTCAGCTTGCACCGATTGGCACAGGAGGCTGTTCCTTGTATCTCAATGATGAAATGTTAAAGAATGCTATAGAACTTCAGCTTCCTAGTTATATGGACGGCCTGGAATTTGGCATGACTCCAGCACGTTCGCCAGTATCGGGAACTCCTTACCACGATGGAATGATGTCTCCGAGTTACTTGCTGAGCCCAAATCTTCGCCTCTCACCAACTACAGATGCTCAGTTCTCACCCTATGTAGGTGGGATGGCTTTCTCTCCTGCTTCATCTCCTGGGTACAGTCCAGCATCTCCAGGTTATAGTCCATCTTCACCTGGTTATAGCCCCACCTCACCTGGTTATAGCCCCACCTCACCTGGTTACAGCCCCACCTCTCCTGGGTATAGCCCTACCTCACCAACCTACAGTCCCAGTTCTCCTGGCTATAGTCCAACCAGTCCCGCGTATTCTCCTACAAGTCCTTCATATTCACCCACTTCCCCAAGTTACAGCCCGACGTCACCCAGCTATAGCCCTACATCTCCAAGCTACAGTCCTACTTCTCCAAGCTATAGTCCTACATCTCCAAGTTATAGTCCTACTTCTCCAAGCTATAGCCCAACATCTCCAGTATATAGTCCCACCTCGCCTGCATACAGTCCCACTTCACCCGTTTACAGTCCTACCTCACCATCGTATAGCTTGACTTCTCCTTCTTACAGCCCAACATCCCCTTCCTACAGTCCGACTTCTCCTTCTTACAGCCCAACGTCCCCTTCCTACAGTCCGACTTCTCCTGCATATAGTCCAACCTCCCCGGGTTACAGCCCCACCTCCCCGAGCTATAGCCCCACTTCCCCCAGCTACAGCCCCACGTCACCAAGCTACAAACCTGGGTCTGCTAAATACAGTATGTCAATGGCATACTCACCAAGCAGTCCAAGATTATCACCATCCAGTCCTTACAGTCCTGCGTCTCCGAATTACAGGTATTCTGATTTGTTCTATGGTTATTTTATTCTAGTTTTTTCTAAGGTTATGATGATAAGTAATTTATCTGCTATACCATTACTGCTTATTCATTTATATTTTTCAATGTTATGTTGCAGTCAGGCATCACCATCATATTCACCAACCTCTCCATCATATTCTCCTTCAGGGCCAACCTATAGTCCTAGCAGGTGAGTCTTCTATGGTCCTCTATTTTCTGCTGCTAGTATTATTGTTTCTACTTGCTGCTGAACATTCTCCATCTTAAGCTTTAGGGTACGATGAATCATGTATTCTTATGTTTTTTTCTTCCTGCAGCCCTTATAACTCTGGTGCACCAGATTATAGCCCAAGTTCTCCACAATTCAGGTATGCTAAAAAGCTCGAATCTGAATCCCTAAAAATAAATCACTGATTTAAATGGATTGGTGGCGAAAAGCGTACAAATTGCAATTTTTTCACTTTCTTCTTTCTTTCTGCAGTCCTAGTGCTGGGTATTCACCAAGCGCACCTGGGTACTCACCATCATCAACCAGTCAATACACACCTCAAACAAGTACCAAGGATGACAGAAATAACAAAGGTGATAGAAATGGAAGTGATAAGGACGACTGATGAGTAAAAAATGATTCCATGCAACAACTTGTATGGAAGAAAAGATCAAATTGTTCTTTTCTGAACAAAAACTAGTGTACGTTGACAACTTTTCTTAGGACTTATCTTGTAGAGGTGTAGCTAAAAGCCTGGTTTAAGAAAAGAGAAGAAAAGAACTTAAAAGTTCTTTCTGTTTTCGTGAAATTATAAGTTAGATTTGATGAAATATTTGTTTGTATAAACAAAGTGGAATTGAACCTTTTCATTTTTATTCTTATTTTTGGTTTCTGTACACGTACTTTTGACTTGAAGCAGAAATGGTTTAACTTCACCATAAATATTCAGTTCATGTGAATATGTTGTAGTAATGTGAATTGTTATATTGTAATTGATATGTATTTTTTTCTACTGATTATATAAAATTTTGTTAATTTTATTTGTTAATTCAGAATTTTAGAATTTCTTAAAAATAATAGTGAAAAGTATAAAATTGTCTTTAACACACTAATTTCAGAATTAGAATCTTTTATTCTTATATTTTAATCTTTTGAGTAATTTGTTTTTCTGTTAAAATAGTATCTTTTCGTTAATTGTTTGACTAATTACCTAATTAATGTTGCTAGGGGTAAGCAATTGATAACTGTTACCGATTATCATTATCGAACGGTCGGTAATCGGTTAACCGATAAGTTTTTTACCACTACCATTATCGATACCGAATGGTGTCGATAATCGAAATTTTTTGGCCTCACTATCGATTACTGATACTGATTACCGAATCTATGAAAACCATTGTAATTATCTATGAAAACCATTGTAATTTCAGCGGTGATCAGTAATTATCGATCACCGAACATATATATTATTTTAAGGATATATATATATATATATATATATATA
>CANUEY010577534.1:0-29555 GCA_948099555.1 Croton setiger
TATATATATATATATATTGACTTTTACTCTTAATTAATTAAATAAATATGAGATTAAGAATAAAATTAAGGGTTTGTTTGTGGCCTCCATATTCCACTAATTAAAAGACAAGCCACCATATTTTGTGGCAGCTAGAATGTGAATAATGAAGACTCATAGCCACTAAGGCAACAAAATACATTTTTTTTAATAAAAAAAAAAACATTAGTAAACTTTTAATAATAATTAAGGTTGGATATTCAATCCTTAACTATAATTAAGGGGATATTAACTGCTAGAGGTTATTTAAAAAAACCAGCTGTATGTTAGAGAAAGTTTTGCTTTTGCCTGTGAATATTCCGCACATTAAAGAATATCCAGAAAGGCTTTAGGGAATCACTCTGATTCTATCTCTGTTTGTTCGGTTCTCTGCTCAACTCGAATTCAGAATAGTTAGTTGAAACCGAACTGTAAAATATTAAATATTCACATAAAAGAAAAAATATATATATAATGATTGTATTTTTGGGTTAGTATTTAAATCTCCTTGTTTGGTCAATTAAGTGCATATACAAATAATATTCTTAATATATTCCTTAGTATTTATTTGACTAATTAATTTAATTACTCTGAACCAAACACACTTCTTGTAGTATTTTTAAAATTAGACAAGCTATCTAACTAATATTATTTTAAAAATATAAATTATAGATAATTTTGACTATTTTTTAATAATTTTAAGAGTTGACCATGCATGATTACGTAAAATAATTTTACGTTTTCTTTTTTTTTTTCAAGTCAAATTAGAAAATTTGCAATGTAATAAAATAAAAGAATTACTCTGGAGTCCTTTAAGTATGCTGTAATCTGCTCATTGATCCTTCATGTATGGTAAATATGCTAAATGGTCCTCGAAAGTTTTCTATTTCTTGCTTCCAGATAATTCAGTCTGTACTTGAAAGTAGATGGAAATACGTGAAAGCAGGAAATAATAAACTTTTGAGGACCTTTAAGAAAATTTACCATAAATGAAGGACCAACAAGCTGATTATAAAAAATTTGAAGGATTTCAAAATAATTCTTCCAATAAAATATTACATCAAATTATTACAATAGTTAATTCAATGCAATACTTAACTTTCATGAATTTTAGACATGAATTAATATTTGTTTTTTTTTTAAATAATAATGAGAAATTTATATTTGAAATATTTGCTGATCAGATTTGTTTAAAAATTAAATAAAAGTCAATTTTTATAGTTAAAAATGCTGAAATGGACCGTTAAAAAATTTTTCATTTTTTTTATATTATTATATTTGTTATTTATATAAATTATTGTATATACACAAAATGTGAGAGATGAATTAATATTTTTAAATTAACAATGCAAGAATATTAGGTCAATGTTTCATACATAAGTCAAGTACTAATTAATAATTATTGCCTAATAATATGATGAAATTAATTCCAACTTTTCGAATTAATCATGTTCACTTCATTAGCTTTCATCTAATAAAACATAAATACATAAATTTATTTTTAAATTAATTGTCTTTAGAAGATATTATAATTATAAATTATAAACTTTAATAATTTTATACTAAATTAAATAATTTATAGAATCTAAACAATATGTGACCAATATATAATTTTTTTTAATTTTTTTATACATTTAATGGATATTTAGTTTTATCCAATTAATTGGACTTTGTTTATTAAAATATGAAAAATTATAATTTCAATCTCTCAAATTTAGATAATATTACAATAATTGATTTTGTTTAACGATTTAATTATTCCGTTCAATTTTAATATATTTCGAGTTATGTTAATACTATTGTTATTTTGTTCGTAAATTTTGACCTGAGTTTTTGACTAATTTTTACAATTTCGTTCTTGAAATTCGATTAATATTATTCAAAAATTGGTCGAGAGAATTAAGTTAGGGATTCAATACATAATTTCACAAATCTACAAGTTTAATAAATATAGAAATTTGGTTTGAATTTGTGGTATTAAAAAAGAAAGAAAAACTTTGAAATGAAGCAAAAGGGACCCTTAAACTATAGTAGTAGATTTAGGTCATAAATACAAATAAATGCTATAATAGTACATATATTTGAAATTAGTGGTCATTTTTGTCCTTCCCATTTCTCTCTAGTCTCTATCCCAATTTAATTTTAATTTTAGTAGTTAATTACAATTATGCTTGTCTTTAATTTTGGTTTATATGTTAAACTTGTAGCTTAGTGAGAAGGGATGTGTTTGGATGTCCTAAAAATGAGTGGTAGAGACTTCATTTCCTCTCACAATTGCTAAAATCTAATTTGAGCTAACTAATATATCCCTTCAATGCAACTTGTGGCTATAATTGTATTCCAATAAGTCAAGTAAAATATGACCAATCTAGCCTTTTTCCACGGTCGGTTGGTCGGTTAACTAGCCTTTTATTAGAAAGAGAATGAGCGTGAACACTTTATTTTCACTTTTTAATTGTATTGATTTAATCCACATCAAAAATGACAGTACTGACTGAATAGTCTCATTTGTTCAACCATTTTATTGGACAAACACTAAATTCCTATTGATAAAAAGGTTCAATTATTTTATGCCCGATGAGTTGTCAATTTTTCCTTCGATTAAAAAAAAAATCACTTTGATATTAAAGAAATGAAAATAATTTATGATTTAAAACTTAATAAAACACAATAATATATTTGCCATAGAATAGGTAAAAAATAAATAAATAATTAAGTACATGGAAATAAAACCTCATAATCGACAATCATAAAATCATAATGAGCAATCAATTTGCACTAATTTCGTTTTATTTTATTTATTATTTTATTTTTTATCTCCTTATCTAAAATCAACATGAAATCCAACTTATTATTATTATTATTATTATTATTATTATTATTATTATTATTATTATTATTAAAGCACATTCTTTGAATTTAAGTGAAAGTCAACCCATAATCATAATGTCAAAAAATTATAACTAAAAAATAAATATAATTTTGATAAATATTTATGTCTATAAATAAATTACTTATGAAAATTTTAAAATAAACAATTCATTTTCTCTATTTTTACTTTTCTATATATTAAGTACAATAAATAATAATTATGTCGGAATTATGAAAAAATAAAATAGTAGTTTAAAAACATTTTATTTTTTAACTTTTATTATCAAAATTTTTGAATTTTAATTAAATCGAGATAAATCTATTTTTGCATTTATGGAATATATTAAAAAAAATTATGCGGACTCACTAAATCAAAATTGCGATATTATTTTTTGTATTATTGTATAATTAAAAAAATTATTTATGTTATTATATGAAAAAAGGGTTGTAACAAAGAGTGCAAAATTTTATGGAAGATTCCAAGTCAACTTCTAGAAGCTTTGGTGGTGATTCCACAATATTATGATAGTGGAAGCCTTCAATACACTAAGACAACCTTAACAACTGAACAGCTATGGGCTCTACACTATAATACTCACTCAAATCATCAAATTAAAAATTTATATTTATTTTTAATTATTTGGCTTCATTTAGAAAGAAATTATAAAAATTTAACTTAGAAAATCTTTATTATAAATATATTAAAAAATATTAGCCCTAATGATAAATTCATAAATATTATTTTTTGAGTGAATTTAAACAAATTAATTAATTATTTATTTATTTATTTAATTTTTTGAATATTAAAGTGATTAATTAAAATTTGAAATACCCTCTACCTTAAAAAAATTTTCAATATTAAAAAAAAAAAATTGAAGATAAAAGGCACTAAGTATACCATTTGTATACCATTGTTAAATGGATTAGTCTCCAAATGACAGAAGAAACAATTTGCCAAGAAAAGTATATTCTTAGCAGAATCCATACCCACTACTATAAAAGCATTCAACTAAGCTCCAAAAGCAAGAGAATCAAAAGATAGAGAGCAAACCTTCAATATCAATATAATCATATATAGGAATAAAAAATGAGAACTAGATCAAGAGAATCAAAAGGCATAACTCAAAATTGGAAGAAATTTTGTTATTTTATTCATTGATAACTTTCTTTTTTTTACCCTTTAACCGATTCCGATTTTGTAATGGACCAAAGAAACATATGCGAAGATCGCCCTGTAGAAGGCGTTGGTGGACGTAGTTCTTGTACAGGTCCCAGAATTCATCTCTGCAAAATTCCAATGCGAGTTAATCTCACAAGAGTTGATCTAAGATTATGATTAACTACTGCAAATAAATAAATGAATATGGTTATTGGTAAATTTGTTATAATACCTGACTTGTGGGAGCGTTAACAATGAGTAGCCTTTAACATCTGTGTGAATATCAAGCACAATCACTGATAGCCGTGATAGCGATAGAGCTTCAATGTCTATCAACTTCTTCAACCTGAAATAGTAACAGGAATGATCAAAGAAATCGTATCAGGAACAAATGCAAAAATGAACTAAATGAAAAACATAATAAAGATTCGCACTCAAAAGCAAATTAATAGCTAACAATGAAAAAACAAAGAATATATGTGGTGAAAAAGTCAAAAAGAGAAGGGGGCGGAGAGTGTTGGCATTGGCAGGCGAAACGACAGAAAAAAAAATCATAATTTTCTGAACAGGATCTCTCTCTCTTTTTGGATGACATGGTAACACTAGAAGCAAAATGAGGGGGAGGGGGAGGAGGTACGATGGAAACATTTATCACATATTGCTTTATATCTATCAACCATTTTAGTACTACCTGCTCGGCGTGCCACTGGCAAAATTCGCACGTTTCTTCAATAAGTCTACCTGCAACAACCACAAGGAGTTAGAGTTGGAGAAATGAAACAAGGACTAATATTTGTAGCTGGAAAGAGTATTTCCTTTCAAATTACGAGAGTATTTTCTAAACAGAAATTAATGCAGATAGAAGTGAGATCACAAAACTATTCATTTCAAATCATAAATCTGCGCAGAACAGCATTCTTTCCCCTTCCATTTTGAGTTGGAATATGTGATAAGAACGGGAAATTTTCTTTTGGGATCAGACTGACGTGCAAAATAGATTCTCAGCAGAGATGATGCCTCTGTTTGAATTTCCTCATCATCTCCCGAACATAAAAGAAAAGGAGGAAGAAAATCTTGCCATCTTAGGCAATGATGCAAGAGAGTTCAACAAAAGAGAAAATTTTCAAGGAAAAAAGATTCAAAACCAAAATTTTGTTAAAACTAAAATCATGGAATCAGAAAATATAATCCAATTAGCATAATTTCTTCGGTAATCTTTCATTGCAACATACACACTGGGGCAGAGAGCAATAGCAAATAAAGCCACCCCATTGCAGCAATGGATTGCAGATTGACCAGTGACTGAAAATACTATAAATAAACGAAGATCGGGAAATTTTATAATACTAATAAGATAAATGGGATCAGACTGACGTGCAAATAAAGTCATTCAGCATAGCTTGAGCCTTTGATATCTTTGATAACCTCATCATTTCCCACTTAAAGCAAGACCGACTTTGGAAAACTAAGATAACCAACGTGAAGAAAAACAACACTAGAAAGCCACAGTAGAAGATGGATGTATGTTGCCCTTAAAATCATATACTCGAAAAAGTAATACACTACTTTAGGTTAAAACTGAAACAGAGAGATATGGGATCAGACTGACGTGCAAATAAAGACATCAGCATAGCTAATGCCTTTGATATCTTGGATAACTTTGCATCATTTCCCAACTTGATACAGGAAAATTAACATAACTAATAAAAGAAGACAAATAGACCAGAAGGTCAAATTTATAATGGCAGGTACAATATTGCCCTTAAACTCGAATTGAATCAAAGAGACATGGGATCAGACTGACGTGCAAACAAAGTCATTCAGCATAGCTACTGCCTTTGATAAATTGGATAGTTCACATCATTTCCCAAACTAAAGCAGGAGAACAACATGGGAAACTAAATACTACAGATATAACAGAAGGAAATGCTCATAATATATGTATTTTAAGTTAAAATATAAACCAGAGAGATATGGGATCAGACTGACGTGCAAACAAAGACAATCAGCATAGCTAGAGCCTTTGATATCTTAGATAACTTCTCATCATTTCCCAACTTAAAGCAAAAATAACTATTCAGGAGAAAAAATTTAAGCAACATATTGAAGATAATAAACTCGGCAAGCAACAATATAAGAACGTGGGTATACTTGACTTTAAAATTATATTGCAGCACAAAAAAAACAAACAAACAACAAGCCTTAGTCACAAACATGTTAGGGTCAGCTGAAAATTTTATTGCAGCAACAATGCACAAAATTATATGCTCAAAACTGAATCAGAAAGATATTTTATCAGACTGACATGCAAGCAAATACATTCAGAATAGCTAATATCTAGAAGAATCGTTCAAGAAAAGTAAACATGAAAGGTAAAACATAGGATGACAAGTAATTCCAGATCTTTATGATTCAAAAAAACAGTTCTTTGCTCTATTTGCATCAGTGCTACATCGATTTTAGGTTAAAAAACTTAGTCCAAGCTGGATAAAAGATAACCACAAACAAAAAGAAATATACCTGCTCCTCCACCTTCATATGCTTTGAGAATAGTTTGACAGCATGACATTCTTTTGTTAATGATCGCACACCCCTGAAAGATTATAATTACTTATTAGCAGTTGTTTAAAAGCATTTGTGCTACTTCAATATGATAAACACGTGATCTTTAACTAGTCTGATAATCTATCCAGTAAGAACATATAATTCATTAGAACAAAATGAAGCACGAGCGGACCTTAGAAGTTCAATGCATCTGAAGGCAGAGGTACTAATAATAAGAACAGCTGGACTTCCAGCTTCAATCTTCCCTTCTACAAGCTGCCCTTCGCATAGCACTTCTTTCCATGAGATGCCAAAGGCTGCTTTTATTTGTTTCACCAGAGACTCAATGTCATGATCCGATTTTTGAGATAACTTGACAAAGCTTGTCTCTGTACATATTCACATACCCAAAAATGTATTACAACAAAAGTTTATTATCTTTTTGAGATAATCAGGAAGATCAATAAAAACAGCAATATAAAGAAAATCAACTCAAAACCCAGACTACAAGACAATAAGCAAAAACAATAATTAATATCCTGTGATATAACACTTTCCTGCTACTGGGTTTTGCTAATCCAGATTACTTTGACTGAACTCAATAAAAAGGTTGCATTCAAGAATAAATAAATAATTTATGCATAACCCATTCTTACTTTGATTATATAACACTTTTTTTTTTGCTACTGGGTTGTGTAAAGACAATATCTTTCAAGCTCAAGAACAATAATACAAAGACTGAACTTAATAACCAGGTTAAACTCAATAAAAAAGCAAATAAATTACTAAAAATCAACTATCCATATTGGATGATATATCAATTTTTTTTTTTTTTTGCTACTGGGATGTTAAGGATGGTACCTTTAATTGATTCAAGCTCGAGAGATGAGAGCTGAACGTCATTGGCAGATTGAAATTCATTTACAAAGAAACTGAGCTGCTGTGAAGCTGAAGCTGGCTCATTGGTGGTGGTGGTAGTGGTGGCGGCGGCGGCTTCATTGTCATTGCTGCTTTCGATTTGATGAATCTTGTTCTTCTTTGCCTTAATAGCAGGCGGCTGCTTCTTTTTCTTCTTAAAGTTATCAGTTTTAGGGTTTTTGATGGAGGTCTTCTTCTTCTTCGCCTTTGAGGGTTTTTCTGCTTTGCCGCTTACCATTCTTATTATGGGCCCAACTGGTATGTAAACTGCCTGACAGGTTTTATATGTCAATGTCAATTTGATTCAATAAATTAGGGCAAATTCTATCACGAGAAGAGGGTAACATTGAAATGGCTAAAAACACTTCAATAAAATTTATATTTATACTTGTTATGATTATTTATAATAATTAATTAATTAAATTCAAATTATATTCTAATAAATAATATAATTTTAATTATTAATTAATTAAATTTAAATATAATTTTAATAATAATATTTTATAATTATTCATAATTTTATTAATCAAATTAAAATATTAAATTTAATGTGATATTATACTAAATATAAAAAAATTTTAATCATTTAAGTAAGAATGCATCACATATGTATGAATTTTTATGATGAATTTGAATTTTAAAAAAATTATGAAAATAAAACGGTTAAAGGAAATAATATTTTAAATTGACAAACTAAAATAAATGAAAATAAAATATATTTATTTAAAATTTGTTTGTTTTCCAAAATTATTATTGTCTAGGCTGGTCATTCAATGTTTTGATCCATTGAATTTCAAATAATGGAAAATTCTGAGAATATTTACAATATTGAAACTAACTCTGGTATTCTCAGAATAGTCGTTGGATAAACAAAAGCCAACCAAAATTTTGAATGATTTTTTGCAACCACCGTTTAGAAATTCAGAAACAATGAGTTTTTGACGTGATTCAAGTTGTTTCTAATTAGTTTCCATTGAGAATCGTACTTTCAACGAGATTTGATACTATTTTTATCATATTTTGGAAATCATGGGGTTACAGTAAAATATCTGCTAAAGAAGGTAAACTTCAAAATAGAGGGATGATAACTATTCAAGACTAAATTTTCTTAAAAAGATAAATATTAAAATAAAGCTACATTTTATTTTTTAAAGTTTGTTAATCTTTCAACTAGGTTACTTATCTATAACATATAATGATACTCAAACAAGCATTTATTACTTTTATATAAATTTTATTATTATAAAATAATTAATCAAATTAAATACAACATTAATAACAAAACACACAATAAAAAAATTAATATATTATAAAAATTTAAATAAGTTTGAAAGATTAGTTAAATTTTAATTTTTTACAATTTCAAACAAAAAATTTTATTTTTTATTTATTTACCAACATATTTAATACTATGTTTATATTTTTCTCAAGTGCAATTTTTATGTACTTACCCTTAAATAAAATGATGCAATTTCTACTTATATAATTCAACTTCTAATTAATTGAGTTTATAGAGCCAAAAAGAGTAGTATTAAAGACATAAACTAGACTCTCAAGTAAGTTCCCTGAAAATTAGGAAAATTTTCCAATGAATAATTCATTTACTAACTAACTAACTAACTCAAAAAATTAATTTTATAGAGTATTGTCAAGAAAAATTATTATTATTATTATATTATTTGAGTTGCCTATTATTATTGAATTAATTCATCATTAATTTGTTATTTTTAATATTTAAGTTAATATATTAATTAATTAAAGAAAAGTACTTCCCACATAGCTTACATTTGCTATATAAACCCCCAAAACCCATTATATTTTGCTCATTAAATCAATGGAGAGAGTTAAAAAATTCTTTGCTTTGGCTATATTGCTTATATTAGTAATGGGTACTAGCAATTCAAATGCTGAAACTACTATATGTCATGTGCCTCTGTCTGGCTTAATTACTTGTAAGCCTTCCATAACTCCTCCAAACCCTACACCACCTTCCTCCGCCTGCTGCTCCGCCATCTCCCACGGCGATATTGGCTGTCTTTGCTCCTTCAAGAATTCCAAGTTGCTTCCTTCTCTTGGAATGGATCCAAATCTTGCCTTGGAACTCCCTGCCAAGTGCCACCTTCCTTCAATTCCCAACTGCTAAATGTGCTGTTTATGTTTATGTTTAAAATTACTACTACTATTAAAGAATAAAAAGTTATATAAATAGATAAATAAAGATAGCAACTATCCTTTTTCTTTTTCACTTTTTCACTGTAAATGAATCGAGACGCTCGTGAGCCACTCTTCGAGCTTAAATATGAAGCTCAAATCAAGCTTGAGCTCGAAACTAGCAATTCTTTATTGAGCCGAGCTTCTACCTAGTACAGTTTATCTGGCTTATTTAGCCCTAAGCATATTTTCAGGGAATAATGCATCATTGGAACCAGAAAAAGATAGCTCACATCAATCTCAATGAACTCCTGTTCTAACTAAGAATTCTTCTGTAATATAGATCCATATACAAGAACAAGAAACTCGTCGATACTGTAAATTGTCTGAAAACCGCAAGTTAAAATCAGATCATTAGACTACATACTGGATTGTAACAAAAGTGTCATGACAATCAAGTCAAACGAAAAAAGAGAAGAAAATAAAGGATATGTTGAAAACTAAATGTCATTGTACATAAAATAAGATGATATACAAACGATGAGCGATAGGCATGAATGGGGAAACGGATGTCGAAAGACTTACACAGCCCTCTTCCTTTTACTTCGTATTATCTTGAATCTTTGCACTATAATATTGAATGAACTAAGATTGTTATGAACAACTAAAACATGGAGCCAATACAAAACTTTGCATTCGGTGATTTCCCCGCGTCTGCTCTTCGAAGAAGTTTGCAGATTCAAGCTTCCCCAGAATCTTTTAATGCAGGCGTGTCTGGGTTGTAACTCCAAAGGTCTTTTATCTCACCTCTTATCATACCCAATACGACGCAAATTCCTGTAATAGTTTGAGATAAAGTATATACAAGCTTATTAGTATTAACTCACAAATCAGAAGAGCTAGATAATTGATGACGTCGTGGGTACTTAATCTTCTTTTAAGTGCATTTAACAATTCCTAGTTCGACTTCTAGATTATCAAAACAAAATGTTAAGCTCGTATGTTTCAATTTTATGAAACACCACACAAGTTGGTACAAACTAAAAGTTTATCACCCAACTCATTACCTAGTGTACAAGGAACAAGATAGAGGAGAGCAGGTTGACCATGCCCATCCATTAAATATAAACCTAGGTACGTGAGGAAAAGACCTGCAATCGAAAAGCCAGTTAGTACCATAAAAAGGACAAGAATAGCTACTAGTTCAAATGCAATAAAAGTAAACTCAAGAATTCAAAATTATTTGAGGGGTGGGGTTGAAAGCAGAAGGTAATATTGTTCAATAAAATTAAATATATTTTAATACTCATGTGCGGGAAGGCACAAGGGTTCTCAGAGCCTAGCCAAGCAAAAAGAACCAACATAAACTTCAAAGACTATCAAAGAAATATTGAGAAAAACAGCTAGCAAGAGAAATTCAGAAAAACACCAAATATTCATAAAAAGAATATTCAAAACTAGTTATAGACTAATTCAATCAATTCCGTAAGTGATACATCTCAGACAATTCTAAAGCTAATAGATCATCTTTTTAACAAGTTCTCCGGAAACTGAAATGGATAAACGAAACAATTTACGAAGGATATCTCTACTTCCTAGAGCACTATCCCAGCTTACTTGCCTCAAAACCAAACAACCACGTAAGCAAAACATATGTTGTGGCGAAGATAGCATAATTGGTATAAACTCAAAGCTTAATAGGTTCTCTAACTGATATACAGCTCAAATCAAAGCTTTGGAAAAAGTTTCTTATAAGAAAAACATAAACAAATAATACTAACATGCTGTCTTGCACTTAAAGTGAAATCTTCTAAGTTGAATGTGATCAAAATAAGAAGAATAATGAATGAATGCTCACCCAACCCGTAGCCAACTATCAACCAAAGAAAATATCCTGAGCACAAGGTCTTCTTCCTCGCATTGTCATATCTGAGACAGAGAAAGAGAGGAGAAAGAGTAATATTAATGGTCAGAGTAAATTAATAAATGGGAGAGGTCGTAACAAAAGCATACATTTGTAATTGAAATATTGGTTGTGTAACTTCCTTTCAATGACTAAATGACCAAGAACATATTGAAATGCTGTATGTAGGAATTCAAGTCATAATTTACCAATACTACAATCTTCTCATGCATTTCCACAAGAAAGTCATAATCATTATTTCCACGATGGAATGGAAATTCCATTATTAGTGTATTATTGAGTCCTGAATTTAACAGAAGTTGCACTAGACAACTGTTATCTAAACTATTTACCACTATTTCAAAATAGAAGTGATTTTTGATGCAACTAGAACCAAAACTAGAGATGGCCATGGGCTGGTTCAGCCCGCCGGAAACCGGAACCGGACCGCTTGGTCCGGTTCAGGTTCGTAAAAAAATGAACCGTAACAGTTGGAGGCCCGTAACTCTTGGTGGCCTGCCGGTTAACCGGCCCGCCGTGCTCTGGGCTAGGGCCGGTTCCGTCTATTGGTAGCCTGTGAACCGCCGGGCCACAGCCCGAAATCGGCCCGTGACCTAGTCTAACCCAAAATCCCTAACTCCATCTCCACCCACCCATGCTGAATAAACAAAAGAAAGAAATATTAAAGCAATTTCAGAGGAAAGCCAACTTTATCAAAAAAAAGAAGAATAAAGATTTTGTATTTGTTCATTAAGTATTAGAAGTGGGTAAAAATCTAAATTTAAGACAGTACCTCCGAGAAAATGATACAAGCAAACCCGGAAAAAGAATGTCCCCAAATCCAATCATGTCATAACCACTCCAAGGATCACCAAACCGAGGAATTCTCAAAAGCATAGGAATGGCTTCCCCACCGCTTTTGTCACCTCGAGCAACCTATAGAAAATAGATGAATAAATTAGAACAAGAAAATTGTGGAATAGGTTATTATTCCAATTCCATGAACAGATATTGAAATATATTTCAATAGCATAAACAAGTGGACAAAATTTCTCAATGGAAAAAGAGTTTAGATGAGAAAACAGTGAGCCCATGCACAATTCTTTCTAGCATCCAAAACATAGAATCCATCTCATTTGACGAGAACAACAATCCAATTGATACAACAATAGAGTCCTTCTCATTTCAAATATTCTCATTTCAAATATTCACCATTCGCTTTCCCATTGCACATATTTCTATTTCAAAACCCAGTCCAGAATTTTCAGATGAACCCAGTCCTGCCTACGCAGCCAACTCACTCTTGAAATTTTGACATCAGATATTTAATTGGAATTAACCATAAAGATTACGCTAGTTTTTGTGTATCAAGAAGATTAAGAATAAATATTACTCCACACTACGATATGATGCACAATCATTAACAATAAGCTAATTTTCATTTTTCTAACGTTGGACCTACTAACAAAATCTTTTTGAACTAAAGTTTTCCATATAACTTATAATTGTAAAGAAAAAAAAGAAATTACTTTTTAACACAAACTGAATGTTATTGGTTTCCTTAACATGAAAGTAGTGTTTTTGTATTTCATTGACATAAAGTATTAGTGCTCAACATGAAAGTAGTGTTTTTGTATTTCATTAACACAACTAAAAGAAATGTGAAACAAGTTGCCATTACTTACAGCAATCATAACACTCTGGTGGAATATGATTGGGGATAGGAAGACCCAGAAGATGTCATAAACAAATGCACAACAGAGAAGCACAGCAGCAACCTGCAGCATGACAATATTAGGAAAAAAGGCATATGACAGCTTACGAGCTGACAAATTAAAAGCCAAAGTACCTTGATATTAGGCAATCGAGCCACTTGTAAGACAGTTATCATCAAGCAGATGCCCTGGAAGTAAGAAAATGATCCATCAGCAAAGAACCAAGGGAGTCGAAAGAAATTATCTACGTAAAAAAGTAATATGTGGCACCAAACGTCCAAGCTTTCAACAAGCCATATGCACATCATATAGTGAATGATACCACCCAAATATATTATTTAGGTGTGCATTCATACTTAGGATTTTTCCCTCTAGTCACTTAGTTTTATTTTACTTTTAATTGTGACCATCTTTTACCTTCACTTTACCACCCAAATATATTATTTAGGTGTGCATTCATAATTAGGATTTTTCCCTCTAATCACTAAGTTTTGTTTACCTTTAATTGTGACCATCTTTTACCTTGACTTTCTTAGTTAACAACAAAGCCTGGAATATTGCACAAAACACATTGCCTAAAGCAATGATTAGCAAAAGGTGAAGTTACTGTTTTCCACCTTTTTCAGTATTTATGAATATTTCTTTGTATTCTTATGATTCCCCTTTATAGCATCATAAAATCTAATACCATAAAAAATGCAGCTATGATGTCTATGCAAATGCAAGGTACTCTCAGTTTATATTGGCCCAATATGCAAGAAGTGTGGTTTCACTCAACGCAGAAGCTGAGGTCTCTAATCAATCCCCTAACTATTGTCAATAAAAGAGATTAGTGAAAGATACTATGTTCTAGCCTCTAGGAAAGGCTTGTACCAGTATAGGGAATTGTAAACGTTTTTCACCTCACTTTCCCTTCTCCCCATTCACTGGAAAAATACAAAGATGTTCATTGGAGAAACAAATAAATTGGATAGGGAAAAAAATTATTTATTCCCTGCGTTTTGTGCAATATTAGAATTTGGTTCTTCTGTTTGTGATTATAATTTAGAAGTCCCTAACCCAAATTTACATCCTTCTCCAATTTGAAATGAAGATTAGCCAAGGTTGAGGAAAATTAGCACTGGTCTTGAGCTTCTTAGAGGCTTTGTCGATGGAGGATTTGAGAGATTAGTAAGAGTTTGTATGGTAAACTAAAAGAATCCAGTCCAACCTTTCTCTCTTCAAGTTGAAATCCAGTGCTGTTGTGGCCTTGGTTCTCTTTATCGTTTTTGGACTTCTGTTGAATGTGAGCAGATGCAGAGCATTTGACATATGATAAGGAAGAAGGTTGCTAAGTTTTCTCGAAAAGAGGGTGCCTCATCATCTCGTTCATTTTTCTTCTCTGATGGAGCTTCAACAATCAAAGATAGGATGTCTTCCAGCTGTCTTCAATTTCTCTGATGTGTGAAGCCAAATCGTGGTGAAGATCCAACCGTCTGATGTATGCCTTTTTTTTTTTTTCTAACAGTCGTTTTGGATGTAATAGCTTAACTTTCCTAATAAGTGCTTAAGGGTTAACCTTAATTTCATTTTCTCTGGTTCTCTTTGTTCTTCTGTTTTGTGCTGCAATTTGGAATGCATATATCTACTAGGAAACTCAAAGTTCTTGTGGCACAATAAAAAAAAAAAAAAAAACTGTGTATTACTGATTTTGATGATTCTGCTTGTTTCAATTTTGTTCTATTTCATTTCAGAACTGAGTATTATTGATTGTTTCAAACTCAGCTTTCACATTCATCGAGAGTATTTTTATATTTGTTGAATTATGGATTTGTTTTGGTTTTGTTGGGTTTGTTGAATTTGTATGTTTATTTCGTTAATATGGATGGTTTGGCAGATGCATTTTGTTTTTTTTGTGAAGTTGCAAGAATGCAGAGATGATTTCTAATCATCTTTTATCTTTATTTTGTGTTGAATTCTTGGATGGTGGTTCGGAGTTCTTTGATCAATTCAGCTTGAGAGAGTGCCCGAATATGGGAGGACAACTCATATGGTTTTCCATCTTTCTTTTCGTTCATGAGTGGTGATGTGGTGATATGGAAGGGAGTGGTGGTTTTATGACGAGGAAGTGTGGAGGTGGTGATGTGGTGGAGATGATAGTGGAAACTGAGGAGGGGTGGTGGCTGTAGCTGTTGGATGGATGGCAGAAGGAGAAAAGAAAATGTATTTTACATTTATTTTTTTATTTGTTCAGGGGCAAAATTTACTTTTACGACTATTTAACAGATGTTTCTGACATAAGGACTAAATAATAACATGTACACAATATGCAGGGACTTGTAAATCATAATCACAAAACGGAGGGACCAAATCCTGATATTGCACAAAACACAAGGACTAAAACATTTCCCTAATTGAATGTATGTTTCATGGAGTACTTTTGAAGTTCTATAGAGAATGGTTTCAATAGATAAAAAATGAAGAAAGAAAATTACAACCACATTAATCAGATATGCCATGCAACCAAGATTTTCACGAGACAAACGTTTAACTAATCAAAGAGGCAGCCATGACTTGCATGAGATGAGACAAGCTACGGATGCTGGTCCAATCCCTGCTAGCCACTTACACCCCACACTACACTAACATGCCCCTATACTCTAAAAAATTAAAACATGAAGATATGCCTATTAATAACTGTCTTCTATTATAATCCAAATAACTGCATTAGAAGTGCATAAAAACTAACCTATGGAACATGCACAGACACATGAAACTTACAAGAAGATCTTGTCCGATCCATGAATATGATTCTCGCCGCTTCACAATCCAGAAAATAGCAAATGTGAGACAACAAAAAAATACAACAAGGGAGACGATGGAAGTTTCCCCCAAAAGAGGTATATTCGCTTTCTTTCCCATGCACTTTCTGCATCTTCTGTTCAATAAACAAGAATAAGGCTAATTAAGAGTATAATAAAAAAATTAGTCAGTAGGTAAAGTAAAAAAAAAAAAATAATTCCACTTTACCTAGCGAGGAGAGACACTATACAATTATGCATGCCCTAAAACAAAACAAAATAGTTTGAAATTAGCTCAGCTTAAATTTAATTCTTACCCTTTGAAAATATTAACATAATAGCGTTTGATAAATAAACTTCATGGAGTGGGTTTATAAGCATTTCATAGTGCAGATGCACTCTACACACAACATAGCATGATTGTTTCTTGTTGCTTTTCTGTTTCGGAGATGTAAAAGGACTAGCATGATTTAGATTTTTGATATGCCTTAAATAGGATGTGGGCATGGAAAAAGATTATTGCACGAGTATCAATGCTCATTCATTAATGGAAACATAAAGATCCTGTGCAACACAGACCAAGGGCCAGTCTGCAGCTCACCGGCATTTGGTTTGCATATTGCTAAAGAAGGATCGAAACAAGAAAATAACAAAGGAACAGTAAGAGAGTGAACATAGTGATTGAGATAAATAACTGTGTCACCCATTTGAAACCAATATGCGGTATATCTGTATATATTAGTATCTTTCTTTCTTTCATTTTTTATTCAAAGCACTATTTTAGATTTTTTTGGTTCTTGTCCATCAGACATGAAACCATAAGATGTCAATACTTTTTGTTTGCTAACTCAAACTCTTACCAAATACTATTACTCATAGTATACTAAAAAATCCTCTGAAAGAACTTTGTACCTCAACGCCTCCAAGGCAGAAGAGTATAATCAGTATCCAGATAAACCAACTTGACATAAAAAAGTAGAGCAACACAAGAAAAGTTGATGCTGTGAAAACAAAAACAACTGCAGTCTTTGCGTTTATATTGATGATCTCTTGCTCAGAATCCCCTGTTGCAGAAGCATTTTCCTAGGCAATCAAAGCAAGGAAAATATGTAAATACCCACACTAAAGCACAATTCAGAACATAATTCATATTCGAGGAAAAAGGACAGACAAGTTCCTAAGGGAATTCACCATCCATCCTCTTACTGTAAAAAAAAAGGAGAAAATTTCACGCATAACCAAAGAAAATCTATTAAGTGATACTCCTTCATACAGTGTTCAACACCATTGTTTCCAGGCTTCCATACAATTTTATATATATATATATATATATATATATATATTTTCTTTTTTTTCTGGTGGGGTAGTATTTCACTCACAGCTAAAGCTATTACAAACACCTAAAGTATTAAAATATAGTCCCTCAATTATAAAAAAAATAAGTACTGTTTAAGATTAATGATTTAAGGAGCATTCAGGATCTCTATTTCTGCAACAACACCAACATGGAACAGCTCTAGGGACAAGTCCCCCCAAAAGAAAAGTCTGGGCAAACAAAAAATAAGTAAATAAAGGTAACAAGCAGTAAATCATCAAAGAGAGAGGCCTCCCATCATGGGATGTAAACCACTGCATTAAAAAGTAATTTGCATTCACCCTAAACATAGCCAGGGTAAGTATTTAATATGCAGGAGGCTTTTACAGAGGCATGTATTTCTCATCACCTTAATTGTCACCATAAATATCATATTTGTAATATTCCAACCATGAATATGCTGCAGTTGTATTCTTTAATTTTGACCCATAAATTACAGTTAATTTTCTGCATTCATGCTCCCTATCTAATTGTCACCAACTTACTCCATATCCAAATCAATTGTGGTACTTGGGTCCTAATCAAATTATAAGACCTACATCCTACCATAAATAAATCCATGATCCTATTATAAAACCCTAACAATGATATGTCATCCAGAAATTAGCAGATCCAAGTTGCAAATCTGTTACAGGTTGGCATACAACAACAAAGCCATAATCCCAAACCAGTTATCAAATGCTACTAGTAGATTATAATTAGGACATACAAACTGAAACAATTATAACAATAACTAAAAACGTAGAATGAGTTCTTTTCTAATTTTGGTGAAAGCAATTTTCGCCCAATTTTCATACATGGAATAACCTTGCCACATAGAAAAGTTGTTTGCTAAGTTCATCATTGACCAAAAGAGTATTTTATTTCTAAGGAGGCCAGTAGTGCCAACAAAACAAGATGATGTCCGACTTGCTAATTAAATGCTCATGATAAAAACTATATTAAGTAATCTAATGACAAAGCTTTGTGGAATGTATCATGCGAGCCACAAATGCCTACCAGTAAGGACAATCATTAATTGTCATTAAAAAGTTCTTATGTAAAGTCACATCAAGAATTGTCCTGGAATGTAAACCCACCAACAGAGATCCTACGGGAACAAAAGATTATTATTAACACTGACAGTGTAAAATCTACCATGACATCTATACAACATGTTCCTATAAGCAATAGTTTGGCAAGTTTAATACTAGCAGGTATACATACTGCATTAACCTTTTCCTGATAATAACCATGTTAACACAGAAAGAGGAATAGGATTCGGAACATATTTGATAGTCCAGCATAAACTCAAATATAAGTAAAATTTTAATGTATTACCTTTGGTGCCAATTCATTGTAGCGTTCATCTGACTCCTCAGTCGCAGTAAACTCTGGCCAGAGTGTAGCACACATAACCGTTCCAACAGACATCAACCATAAGAATATCACTGAATAACCCACAATAGGACGAGTGGGTGCATACAATCTAATTTCCACTGCAAGTAAAAAGTGCATTATAATAAGACAATGCATTTTATATTAGACAAAAAGTCTAAGTAGCGGAGGTTGGTGATAAAGTGAGAGAAGGCAGACTTAGATGGTATAGGCATGTTTTAAGAAGGTCTTCTCATGCGGCGGTTCGTAAGTGTGAGAACTTGAGGGTTGAGGGGGCCAAGAGGGGTCGAGGAAGACCTAAGACAATTTGGAAGGAGGTGATAGCTAGAGATTTTCGAGCCTTAGATATTGATGTGGATTTGGTTCATAATTGACTTGAGTGGAAACGTAAAGTCCATGTTGTGGAAAGAATCTAAGGCCTGTGGTGACTGCTTGCTTTTGTTTGTTTGAGATTCACTGTGAAAGATCCATACAGCAGACCCCAACTTATTTCGGACTAAGGCTTGTTTTTGTTGTGGTGGTGGTTGTTTTTGTTGTTGTGTTTGTGCATGCATTTCCTACTTGATAACCGCAGGTGTCTATTCACCATGCTTTCATATATGATTAACATCCCTCAATTATAGACTAAGATGCTATGCCATTCAATTAAAACAGTAATATACCATGTTTTCTATGCTTTATCTATGGTAATACTTCTACATGTAGTTGGTAACATAACCAGGCTTCTTTTAAAAGCCTTGGTATTAAAGGAAACCACCAGATGTGTATGTGTGTAACTGTGAATCCAAAGGCTCACCTTTCTGTCCATTCCCCATTGACTTGTTCAGATATTCTCCTCCAGACTTTGGAATTATCACAGAAGGAATTGAAATATTTGGATCATCACTATTCTCTTCACAGCTCATCTCAGCAAGCCCTATGGAATGATAATATTTCTCACATCATAAGAAAGAAAACAGAACTAAAAAGAATAAACATAAGTGACAAATGATACACTCTTGCACAAAATAATCATCGACTCAAGAAATTAGGTAAAGATCATAGCATTTTTAGGGCAATGAAATACAACCATCTTCATTGTTTATCACCAACAAGGCTTTTGCACCTCCCAACTGAGCAACTTTTGCCTTTTCAATGAAGGAACAATCACCACGTACAGCAATTGCAATAGAGCCAGTAAGCTGCAGATTACAAGGGAGAAAACATTCATTATTATAATGTAGCAGGTTCAAGGAGTAGCTTCCTTTTGATACAGGTAAATTGGACAAAAAATTGATGAGACATCATTCCATGACATGAGCTCAATGCTGATGACAGGAAATATAAAGGAGTCCAGTTATTTTGAACGTTCAACAAGTCTTTTGCAGATTTTTCTAACGACTAGAGGCAAGTGCTCCGTAGTTTCGAATAAGCATAATTGGAAAAGGATAATTGGAAAAGGGAGTAATTAAAACAAACAGCTCTAAGCAACATCTTCAGTCAACTAAATACCAAAACTGAGATATCAAGTAACTTGTATATGCTTGTGTGATAAGTTCAATCAAGAATTAATAACTGAGAACTGAATAAGATAGAGTTGTTGTGAAACCTTTGAAGATGAATTAGAACAGCAGTTTAAGGGATCTGAGAAAACTGCAGACAATCTGAGACCTTTTTCAGCCTCAGAAGGCAATAGAACCCCAAATCTTGCGGACATACCAGCTAAAGTTTCACCCTGAATGCCATTATTCCAGTTCTCTACCTTGACCTGAGATATTTGATGCCAGGATATAAAATAAATCATTAAATGAGATGTGAAAACAATAATGCAAAGAAAGAAACATTTGGCAATCAATGCATAGATCTAGAAGTCATGAAAAAATGTTTCAGTGATCTTCAATGTGCTAACAGCAGAATGACATGCTTCAATAATGAACATAGTAAACACAAGGTTCCTCTGTTTTTTAAGGCATTCATTTAAATGTAGCACTTTCCAACAAAAAAAGCTCAATTAAATGGAAGAAATTCATAACACATAAATTCTCTCTTTAATGCATAAAGAACAAAACCAAGAGTTTTTTGAATTTAGTTAACATTTCCATTCAATGGCTGTCTTAGCAAGAACTTATTCAACAAATCATTTCTGCTCCTAATAAAATTAAAACTTCTCCTGCTTATCAGTCAACAGATTTCAGCAATCCAGTAATGTTACACTCTCGTGTTTAGCAGATTTAATTTTTTATTGGGATGCATGATGCAACTATTATTATTATAATGATGATGATGATGATGATGATGATTATTATTATTATTATTATTATTATTATTATTATTATTATTATTATTATTAGATAAGTGTAAAACTGTAAATACTAAAATCTAACAGTTAAAAAGTTCTTCCTTATATTAGATCAAGCTTATTAGTGGATGACCCTAATTAATAATGATATTATTGTGAAGAACCAAAAGAAAGAGTTTCTATAGATTAACAGCATACTATAATTATGCATAAATTTCTCTCTGTTAAGAAAGTTATACAATTTCCAATGGCTTAAATCTCTTGGAAATATTCTTGGGTTTTTAACACCTTGTCCTCCAAGGCATACATACAACACTCCTAAGTCTTAAATTTACATAGCCAGTAGGCTACTGCCTTTTTATATTCTCTTCACCGAATACCCTCTCCAATTTGTTCTTCTTCAATGACAAATATAAAACAATTTATAAGCACTCCCAATATACTCATTGCCTCCATGTTTTCCTATCTTAACCTTACATTTCAATACTTTTCTCATTTCTACAAACATTGATTCCAATTGCACATTTTCCCTTTCTTCCCCTCACTCACAAAAATGTGCTTCATCAAACTCAAATGATAAAAAAATAAAGAAAACTACTGATTAAATAAAATCGATCCAATATTTTCAATAATTCACACAATTGTACAAAAAACTTATTCCAAATGCAAATCCACACACACTGTTCACATTCCGGATCTCAAACACTAAAAATCTTCAAATCAACATTACTATATCAAAAAATCAACATCTAAGACACCGACATTTCACTTTCCACACAAATCAAAAAAAAAAAAAAGCTAAAAATAATAAATGAAACTAATAACTGAATTACCAATTTGAATGGAAGATCACATCCAGGAGACTTAGGGGATTTGCCATCATTCGACGCGTCGTCCGCATACGAGAAACGAGCGAGAAACAACAAGAAACAAATGAGAATCGGCGTCGGTGAAGAAGAAGAAAAGAAGAACGACGACGACGCCATGAATTAATTGAATGTTAAAACATTAACCGGAAATCTTCTTCTTCCTCAATCTCTTCTTTCTCTCGATTTTTATTATTTAAGAAACAGAAAGAAGAGTAAGAGAGGAAAAAATTTTGATAATTGCAGAATAAAAATAAGGATAATAATAATAATTAGAAAATGATTGATTTCCTAAAAATTATTTCGATTTTCTAAAAAATAAATATTAATTTCTATCTAATTTTTACTTTGATTAACAATAAAAAATTGATGTATGATTAAATAAATAAAAATAATATGTATAAATAAATTATTTATTTTTTGAAAATAAATTGTAAATTAATTAGTATATTAATTAAATAAAATAAATAATTTAAATTATTTTTATTTTAAATAATTTAAATATATTGTAAATTAAATGTAATTTTTTAATAAAATAAATAAATATAATCTGAAAGTAAAATGCATAACAAAACAAGCTTTTATGGATATAGAAAGTTTAAAATAGGATGAAATTGGTAAATGAGTACTAATTTTAAGAGTGTTTTTGGATTAAAGTTGAAAATCAAATGAAATTAATTAAAAACTGAAAGTTAACTGTGATTTTAATATTTTCACTTATTTTAATTTGATTTTTATTTTTTTTAAAATACTAATATTGTATTAATATTTGTTAATTATGTTTTTTTTTTTACAAGGTCAAATTCTCTTAAACCTTTCATTTGTTAATATGTTTTTTTTTTTTTTTACAAAGTTAAATTGTCTTTCATATATCACTGAATCAAATTAATTAAAATTTAATTATGGATGGGAAGAGATTAACTAAAATTTAATAATGGGTGGGAAGAAATCGAACATATTATAGGCATAAAGTATATTTTTTGTTCATTGTCGCATAAGCATTATTTTTAAATAGAGATTTCTTAAATGCTAAGAAATTAAATAAATGTAAATATTATAAATAGATGGTTGTTACATACATATTAATGTAATTTCACCTTAATGTTAACTGTGAAGTTAAATTAACTTAAATAGAGATTTCTTGCATACTAAGAAATAAAATAAACGTAAATATTGTAAATAGATAGTTGTTATATACGTATTAATGTAACTCCACTTATCGAAATGGTGTTCTCTGGGTCCTCATTCATCACCTCTCCTCGACCTCCACGACATCAATCGAAAATGGTGTTCTCTGGGTCCTCATTCATCACCTCTCCTCTCCTCGACCTCCACAATCATTGAAATGGTGTTCTCTAGGTCCTCATTCATCACCTCTCCTCTCCTCGACCTCCACAATCATCTAATCATCTTTTCCTGCTAGTCATCCAAAAATTGAATCTTCAAAACTTACATGAAGGTCATATCTACAATGAGAAGAATAAAAGACGATGATCATCTGGTATACACAAAAGAAGAATAGTAAGATCACTCAAGACATAAGTGCATAGTGAAAAGATGAACATTCTTCCATACAATAGAGATACAAATGCATCTTCCAACTTTGTTTTTAGGCTTCAAAACAAGACAATCAAAGTTTAAAGGGCAAACATTCGACCCCTAAGTTCAAATGGGAAGGGAACTCTTTCGGAACCCGGAAACCCGAAAAAGAGAAAAAAGGAAAAAATAGCAGCTTCAAAAAATAGGTACAAAATAGATGACACCCATCTTGTTCATATTCCAAAACTACATTAACCTATCGTATATTCTCAAAATCATAAGCTTTCTCCCAATCATCTGCCACTTCAGATGACTCTGCATCACTTGTAACCCCACCAATGGGCAAATTGGGAAAGTTCGTTGCACTTGATTCAATCCCGGAACTAGAACTGTTTCCAGAGTGTTTGGCTGGATCCCCTGACCTCACAGCCACAGATGGAGCAGCAGAAGATGGACCAGCAGACACTTCAGAATCCAACACACTCCACCGATTCATTGTCGTAGCAGCGATTGGAGTTTCTTTCCCTTTCCATGCAGAAGGCTGAACATCAACTGATCCATGAGACCACTCTTCACTGCCCCATGAATCTTCCCTCGCACCAAGCTCTGAAACTACTGCCTTTCTCCATGGCTTCAAAGCTCCACCAACTCCATCTTTAGGTGCACCTGCTGATCCAGCCCAAGGATTCGTGGCTAGAGAGGTCACTGATGCACTGCCACTTTGAAGAACAGCTAGAGCCCCATGATACACTGATCCGTGATCCAACCTCCTCAAGGCTGTTCCAGCACGAGCAGGATCATTAAATACAGCCAGTGCATTCTTATCATTCACCCAAACCAGTTGGCATTCTCCACCAAACCTGAGAACCAATGAACTTATATCTGATTCCCTTGGCAAATCTAGAAAAGAAACAACAAGCCGAGGATCCATATCTATTAGAGGATCAAAGGCCACGGGATGGACAGCAGCTAAAGTGCTGGTGCCCTTAATCCCGATCACACGTGATGGGGCCTTGGATTTGGCTGTAACATTTACTACAACAAAACGCTTTGGCTCCCAACCAGCACAGTGCACCACAAGCTTCCACCGATCACATATCAGCCTAACTGCATCTCTCTTATCCTTCATCATAGGAGCAAAAACATGAACCTTCAGACCAGTTGAAGATCCCCGACCCTTGCCAAGAACCAAGTACTTGCACCTCTCCTCAACACCAAGAACCCACCTTGGATCACGTCTGTATAGGTCTGCAAGCACCTCCGTCACGGCAGAATTTTCACCAAAATGAAGAGCTTCCAAACTCGGGGGAGTAATGTCAAAAGCATCAGCAAGAACCTTCTTACGCTCCAACTTAGCACATTCATCATCACACATCAGCATCCTCTGACCAAGAGGAATCTTCTTGCCAGTTGATTCCACTGGTTGTAGAGCTACAGGCAGTTTATGAAAAATAGATGCTTCGAGAACAGTATCAGCATTAAAACCACTGCTGCTCCCTCCAGCATCACAAGGAACCGATGTTGTTATCCGCCCACAAGTGCAACTAATTGTAACAGGGAACTCGCATCTCACATCAGGACAAGAACTAGAAGGGTGGCAAAGCGCAGTGCAAGTATGCCTGCAATCTCTTCTAGGAGCACCACATATCTGCCCACAAGAAGCTTTTGAACTTGCTTCAGTTACAGATGAAGCATCACAAGGTTGTGGATGACAAGTTCTACCACATGCATGTAGGCCACACTGCCTGGTCTTACCACAGAGCTTGTTACATCGGATATCCTTTGAACCACAAGGTATGTTCCCAAGAACCACATGCCCACCAACACACTCTTTTGCTACAGGAACTGAACAAGGTGGGCAGTCTCCAAAGTGGCAGCTATGTGAAGCTGAATGGCCGCAAGGCTGAGGAACTGAACATGGAAGCTGACATGAAGGAGGAGGTGTACCACAAGGCAAAGGAGGAGGGATAGAAGTTCCCCCACATGCACAGCATAAATCAGTGAATATTGTCTCGAGGCAAGGTGGACAATGACCACTATGACATAGTGATTCACAAGAATGCTGCCCACACCTCAATTTCTTTCCACATGCCATTTGACAGAAGTGTGGATCCCAATCACCTGAAATGACATTATGCTGATTGGAAAGAGGGCAGCACCTTTCACTGCACCGGTGCCTGCCACAATTCTTCTTCCGACCACAAGGTTTCTCACATGTAAATTTTTCATTCCCTGCACTTGTTTTGTAACATTCTACAGTCCGAGAAGTTGATCCACAGCGACATTTTTGGTTGACTAAAACCAGACAAGGTGGACAAACCCCAGCATGGCACACCTCCTTACAATGGTGTATTCCACATGGGAGGAGTTTAGCACATATTTGTGTACAATTTGGAATTGGGTCCAAACAACTTTTTCTTTCCACCTGCAGATTTGTTTTTCCACAATGGCATGACTTCACCTGGCCTGGCATCAAGCCACAGTCTCCACACGGGCCTGGATGACAAGTTTCACTGCATGTGTGATTCCCACAACCCAACACCTTTCCGCATGCTGAGTTACAAGAGAAAACACCATCCTCAGCTTTCACTTCCCCTCTTACATTCATCTCTCCACATAGTACAACTTCCAATTTTTTCCCACAAAAACACAAAGCATTGACTAGAACCTGACAAGGATCACAAGGACAAACATGGCATATCTTTTCACACCGATGACGCCCACAGTCAAGAAGCTTATCACATTGTTGGCCACACGTGAGGACAGAGATGCGATCAGAACATCTTGTTGTGATTGTTTTCTTTCCACAAGGACATATCCGCGATGGAGCAAACGCTTTACAAGGAGGGCATGGACCTGGATGACATTGCAAGACACAAACATGGGGACAAAGATACTCTTTGTTCTCATCAGCGCCCAAAACTCCCCTTTCAAGTGGCTTCCCACATGGCTCACCACAAGAATGCGGAGTCAAATACAAATCCGATGGAGGATCGGTCCTCTTCCCACAAAAGCAAACATATCGAATCTCGTTCAATGAAGTGAGCTGCACAGACTGACAACCTGGGCAGCGCCAATTGAAACCCTGACTCTTCTCAGCCGACAAGTCAATAGATGTAGGAGCACGAGCCCATTTCTTGATGCAATTCAAATGAAAAATTGAAAAACAACTAGAACAAGACCAAACAAAAGCAGATCTCCGTACCACATCATAACAGATCATACACTCAACTGTACCCTTCACAAGTTTGTCCTGAATTTCTTGCACAAGCTGAGGCAAATTGGGATCTTTCAACTCCTTAACCTCATGAGTCTGGCTTCTCTCCCTGTCTCTCCTATGATTAGTTGGCCAAGTCTTCCGACCGCCTCTAGAGGCATTGGTATTGTTACTGCTACTACCATTGCCACCATGCCCAAGATGGGGCCGCACAGAAGAATGATTGGGGTGCCCACTACCAACTCCATTAGGGTTTGAATTGAAGTTTGATGATTGATTCACGACAACAGTTGAGCTAGATCCTCTTGGGACCCACGTCTGGCGAGCATTTTGAAACCTGTTATTAGTCCTATCCCTTTGATCACTTCGGGATGGAAAGCTCATACTCCGACGAGAACAAACACAACCACAACTACTGCTATCCTTCACAACAACAGCTCCAAAGAAAATGGAAAGAAAATCCCAAACCCAATTCAACTCAAACTGCAAACATAAATAAATCAAACAAAAATTTAGCAATAAATCAATCCATCCTAATATTTAATTAAAAATTCAGCTCCAACCAAACAAAATCACACCCATTCAATTCATAATTTAGGTTGGTTTAACCAAAAAATAACAAACCCTAACCTTGTGACATATCTCGTTACACATAAACAAATCAAACAAACATTTAGCAATAAATCAATCCATCCTAATATTCAATTGAAAATTAGCTCCACCAAAACAAAAACACATCCATTCAATTCAGTTTTTTGGATGGTTTAACCAAAAGCTTAACCAACCCTAATCTTGCGACATATCTCGTTCATTTCCTAACCAAATTGACAATAAATAAAAAAATAAAGAAAAATGATCGATTGATCAAATTAAAGAAATTAAAAGTGAAGTACCTAAGTAGAGATATGTTTGATACAAGTATATGCAGTTGGATTGGGTGTTTCTCTCTCAAATTCTGCTATTTCGATTTATTTCAAACTTCTTGAATTTTCCGAAATATATAAACAAAGAAAGAAAGAAGGTCGATAATTGCTATTTTCAAAGGGGTAATTATTATTTAGTCACTCAGTTTTTGCATATTAGATTATTAGTCGTTTTCAATATTCCAACGAAAACAAATTTAGCCAGTTCGGTTCAACAAAAACAATTAAATCAAACAATTTCATATTTCCCAAGAACCAAACAAATCGATATTAGACAATCAAACGCTATTAAACGAATTTCGAATGATCACATTACTCAACCGAAACTTCAATCAAATCAATACACAATAAATAAAAGAAATGAATTTTGGCTTACCTCAAAGTGACGACCTTGTTATTCCGGTCGCAAGCTTGAGCAGAGAGAATCAAGAAAATGAAAGCGAAGAAAATTACAAACCACAACCAAAAACCTTTCTGATTCTCCCTACAGTAGAAGAGGTCAAATTATAAGATTGGTTGAGACGTATGATTCCGGACTTTTTTAAGGAAGAAGAGTTTTTCTCGATATTTCGATTTTAGGGTTCTTTGATTTGTATCGAGATTGGTTCAGACGTATGATTTTCAAATGGGTATTAAAAGGGACAAATGCCGGTCCCATTTTCTTGAGCTCCAAGATTTAAAACAAAACATTATAAAATTAAAATAATTTAACATAAAAAAAAAAATTAAAAAAAAAAAAGACAAAATGAGATTCTTGATATTTTTTTAAATTATAATAAATGTCTTTTTTTTAATTTATTTATAGTAAATATCATATATTTTAAAATATTATATTAATAAATATATTTTTTTATTATATTTGAAATATACATATTTATTAAAAATATGTATATAATATTAATATATACATTTATTTTTATTAAATATTAAAAAATTATAATATTTATCTAATATTTGAAAATTAACACTTTTTTTATACTAAAAGTGACATTTATTAAAAATAGCTTAAACATGTATATTTTCTTATTATCTGCAAAATGAACCAAGTCGAGTCGAGTCGAGTACTGTATTACTTGAGCTCGTGTTAAATTGCACGAGCTCGAGCTTGAGTTGAGCTCATTTGAAAATTTGAAAGCTCGAGTTTGGCTCATTTTGAAGCTCACGGGCTTAACTGTTTCATATTGCTATTCGAGTTTCATATTGCTATTCGAGTTCGAGATTGAGCTCGCAATTAAGTTTGAATTCAAACTCATCTCGAGCTTGAGTTTTAGCTTGCAAATAAGCGTCTTGCTACTATTTGAGCTTGAACTCGTTAATAGTTATTAAAAAATCAAGAAAATTCATTTTTAATGTCGTTTTAGTGAGGAAATCAAAATATCAATTTTAGTGAAAGAAAAACGAAATAGCAAAAATAAGTGGAGAGACAGGTGGCTTTATTAAAACATATTTTTTAGTTTGGTATCAAAACAATGTCGTTTTAATAAGCTCGTGAGCTTATTCAATGAGCAGCTCGTGAGCTTATTTAATGAGCAGCTCGTGAGCCTATCAAACAAGCTACTCGCGAGCCTTTTTAAACGAATTGTTTACAAGCCGAGTCGCGAGCCTAACTGCTCGACGCGTTTATTAAACAAGTCTGAATATTCGGTTTAAGTTCGGCTCGTTTATTATCAATCCAAGTTGGAGTCAAGCTGCTCGCGAACGGTTTTGCTCGTTTGCAGCCCTAATCATAAGTAACTATGTCCCCGTTAAGTGCACTAGCACCCACTCAATGCCTTCTTCTAAGTTTGACAAAAAAAAAAAAAAAAAAAAAAAAAACCATAACCAAAAAAATTAGTACAACCCTATGGGTTCGTAGTAAAAAAAAATAATTAAAGAATTTTAAAAAAACAAAATAAATAAGGTATTTAAAAAGCAAAAAAAG
>CANUEY010577688.1:0-40526 GCA_948099555.1 Croton setiger
CCCACCCCTATTATAGTTTGTGCGCTTTTTGTTCTCATATATATATATATATATATATATATATATATATATATATATATATATATATATAGGGTTGATGGAACTGGATGGAAAAGAAAGATATGGAATTTCTCCTCGCACCCCCACCATTTCCATCATTTCAATAATAAGAAGATGATAATTGAAATTTAATTAAATTATAACTTCATTAATATTTCCCCTCATTTTTCTCAATTAATATTTATTTTCAAATTAGCAGAAATATACATATCTATATATCTATCAATCTATATTTATATCTAACAATATAAATGTGAAAATGAGAGAGTCATTTGGTTTTGTTCAAAATACCTCCATAAAATCTATTTTATTAAGATGAAGTTGTCTCTATATAATTATTTGTAATAATTAGTAATAATTAATTAATTTAATTCAAATTATATAATCTATTTTAATTATTTATTAATAAAATTCAAATCATATTATAATAAATAAAGCTACTTTAATTATTAATTAATTAAATTTAAATCATATTATAATAATAAAAATAAATCAAATCATATTTATATATATATAGTTAATTTAATTCAAATAATATTCTAATTATTAATACTATTTTAATATTGTAAAAAATACTATTTTAATTTATTAATCAAGAAATATTCAAATTATATTCTACTAAGAAATTAACTTCAAATTATATTATATTCTAATAAAGAATAATATATAACTATTCATAATAATCAATTATATTTAACTAATAACTAATACAATTTTAATTATTATATACTTATATGCAAAATACCAATTTATAAGAAATATAATTAATTAATATTTAATTTTTTATGTATTTTTCAATAATTAATTTTTGTATATGTTTGTGCCATAAATTAATTTTTGTTTGATTCAATTTTAATTGCATTTGGTTCAAGTGATAGGTAGGTTCAATTGTAATTAAGTTTGCTTGTAGTTGCGTTCAATTGTAATTAGGTTGGGTTATTATTGTATTTGGGTATGGGTCTTTGGATGTTAGGGCTTTGAAATGGTTAAAGTGGAGTTTGGAAGTTAAAAACTTTAGTCAAAATAAAAGAATCTGGAATAACTTTTCAGAATTAGTTGGTTGCAGTTACATAGTCATCGCATGAACGAAATAAAAGCGAAACATATAACGTGCTATGATATTGCTTTGGTGGAAAACTCTGGAGGGAAAACTGAAGTAACGAATATAAAGTTGTTTCTATACAATTATTTATAATAATTAATTAATTAAATTCAAATCAAATTTTAATAATAAATATTATTTTAATTATTAATTAATAAAATAAATTCAAATCATATTCTAATAAAAAATAGTATATTAATTATTAATTTATGAAATTCAATTCTACTCAAATAAGAAATATATTTCTTCAAATTAGGGTATGACTCCGTTGGTTATCGTACATTCCACAAAAATAGTAATGGTAAAATGTGAAGGTTTTGAATTCAATTTTTACTAATCACACTGTAACATGTAGCCCCATTAGTGCCTCGTCGATATTCAAAATAAATTACACTATAGGATATTTTTCTCTTAATTTTAATTAGTGGCCAACAACAAATTCTCAAACTTCCTTGCTTTTTTTGGATTATTGGAGTATAGATAATGTATTGCTACTTTGAACATTTGTTATTCTATAGGTCCATTATTAAGCTAATGCTTAAAATTAATTAAATAAAACATAATGTGAATTGGATAATCTTAAAAATTGGAAGTCAGTCCAAGAATGATGCTAAGTTTCCCAATCACACGTTTAGATATTTTGGTTAATGTTGTCCTAAATAGTGGTTTACCCTAAACCCTAAACCTTAAACATTTGACATGCTCGCAATCCTTACGTTGTGAAGGAGAAGAGTGTGTCTCTGTCGCAAACAAAGACAAAAGAGCACTATGGTTGCAGCCCATTTTAGACACATGATTGCAGCAGAATGTTATAATGAGAAGAAGAATATGGAAAATTAGTTTTTGACATAACAATTCATTCAAATTTAACCACAGATATAAGTTATTAGAAGTCGTACCACAAATGAAAGTGACGATTGTGGAGAATGAAGTTACCCACTTCTTATATTCCTCCTCCTCACTTTTGCAACTCTCTGTATTTTGGTTCTCCAGACAGGACCGCAAGGGGAGGCTTATGTGGTTCACCTAATGCCACTAATTTGTGATGTCCTCCTGTCCTGTTCAGCTCCCACGAGCAAAACCACCAATGATGAATGTACGGACGGAGAAGCATTAAGGCAAGAAAACCTTAATTTCTCCGTAATTCAAATGTTAATGTGTCACATTAAATTCTCCATAATCATCTGTAATATGATTGATTAATCAATAATTACGGATCTTTTCTTTTCCATGCAGAATTTTAGCCACAGATTGTGGTTGGTCCCGCTCGATTCCCATTATGGAAGCCACTGCAAGAGGCGGCTCTAACGGTGCAACAACCGCCTGGAAGAGGAGATTCGTTTTAGATGCCATAACTCACTACTTTGGTAAACTTAGTGACCCTGGGCCAAATTGATCATCTTTGTTCAGAATAGTGGTAATGGGCCTGTTCCTGCACTGTATCAATGAGGTCCAGTCCAGAATAATAAACATTACAAAATGGAACCAGCAATCGGTGGTAATACAAGTAACAAGAAATGCCTAAAATCCACTTAATAATCGATATTCAAAATCCAATAGCAATGCTTTTCTTGTTTTTCCATCGGACAGCATGGCTGCCATAAACTACCACACACTATTGGCGCCTAATGTAAACCCGATAACATCAGATTAACAGTATGCTCAGAAGGGTAAAAGAATTATAAGCTTCAATACAAAACACGATATTGTACCTACATCAGAACTCCGCAGAAAGTTAAATGTGGTGAAGCCAATACGTCTTTTTTCCCTCTTTAAAACAAGAACATGCTGATTTAACATCATGAGTTATGCCTTGGCTTTTCCAGTCTGGAGAGTTTGGAGCTTTTGTTGTAACTTTAATATCTGCAAGGTTACAAAATCATCAGAAGCTGATGAAATTAAACAGTCTTGAAAATACAACCATTTTCCGACATAAACGCTAGTTAACTTAACAAGATGATCCACAAGAAGCTACATAAAGCAAAACAAGAATTGGAATACAATTTAAAGTATGCACTATCAGTACACCCTTCACATTAAACAAAAATGCAAAATAAATAAATAAATAAATAAAGACAAAATCAAGAACATAATGTCAGGAACATAAAATTTTTCAACCTCCAACAGAACACAAAGGGTATCTGAGTACTACAAAACATAAGTAGAGAAAATAAAGGTATGTCATGACTGGTCTATGCTAACTACATCTGCCATTCTTGGCACTAGGTCTGTACAAAAACGGTTTGGAACCATTGAACCGATATGCATGGATGGTGATTTTATTGTATTTTAATTATTTTTTTCTCAAATTGTTATTTGCATCGGGTTGCATGCAATGAATCTAAATAAAGGAGTTAGTCTTGCTTCATAATTGAAAAAGCAAAAGACAAATGACGGGTTGACTGGGTTCAACCTGTTTTTGTACAGTCCTACTTGGCACAACATTTGTTATCCATAAACAGTTGGCCGTAGACTTGGGTTAATATAGTGAGTGCGAGTACAAACGGGTACCAAGCATGGGTTTCTGACTCTATTTGAGAGTAAAAAAGAGAGCCAAAGTAACCAGTAGATAATGATAAAAACTGCAGCAGCTCCTGCAGAATAATAAATCATATGCTTCCGAGATTGGATGAACCTACATAATATGTACGGGAAAAATACACAATAACCTAGGAAAATAATTTCACTACTGTCTCCCTTTGCTTCCTAGGACAACATTTATTAATATAATATAACGTTGATGACATGGATATTTGGAAGTTGGTTTCAGTTTTTGAAGGCACAATTTTAAGATCAGAAAATACACCCTGCGTTTTCAATTAAAACTAAAAAAATGTATGGTTCACAACAATATGAATCTAGGACAAGAGTCAAAGATAGATTCAAGCTCAATTCAACAGTAAACCAAAGACCCAATATGTCGCCTGATATTCCCGAAATGCTAACCAATGATTTAGGTACTTGAACATCAAGAATAAAACTAGGCACTCCTTAACATGACCAGACCAGGTTATTATACAATGTGTGTCAACTAACCTCACATTTCTAAAATATTAAAAAAAAAAAGGCATTAGCAATACCTGATGCACCAAATACATAATCACATCTAACATCGACCCAATCTTAGAAGTTAAGCTAACCCCAATCAATGACTTTTAGTTTTCCCAGAGCATAATATGAGACAGCATCAACTATTATCTGCTTCCATCAACAAAGCTGCCACTTAAACTACTTTTATTCTCATCACAAATGAGGGCACCTATAACGAGATTTCATCCAGGATGTTATCCATGGGACTGGCATCCCACAAAATTTTAAAGCATGACCAATAAAATTGATATTACCTAAACTCCTTGTTTTATTTGATGAAAAGAAAAAAAAAAAAAAACCAACGGTATACAAAATTTTCAACAGAAAAGAAGGCTAAAATTGGTGGTAAAAAAATTTTAGATAATAGTATTTTTCAAAAATGTAGGAAGCCTACAAGCAACTGAGAATGGCTCCGAACTGATACAAACAATGAAAATCTGTAGTTTGAGAAAGTCCTTCAACACTAGGCGAAACAATCAGGTTAAGCAACCAGATCTAAAACACATAATAACAATGCTATTAATTTGTATCCTGATGTTAAAATACATCTCATACAATGAGGATTTGTTATCAGGAACCCTAATAGTAAGGATCATACAAAACCTCCACTAAAGGTTTGGGAGAGTTTGAATTGTTATCAAAATTTCCAAGTTTCATACTCAAATACTGAAGTAAAGTAGCAAACTCTAATCAGGAATACTATTGCAAATATGCAATCCTGAAAACCAGAAATCATAGCTCTAACATAGGTATATTGAAATTGACAGATATGAAAGATCAAGCAATCAGTCTGTTCAATTAGCATCAACAAATGATAAAAATAATTTTTTTTTTAAAAAAAAGAAGATTAATTTTAAATGGATGGACTGTCACATAGCAAAATAGCAAAAGCATTGACAAAGTAGAGAGAGTACATCTAAGTAAGAAATATGTGAAAATTAAGAAACGTACTGCATCTTTCTTGCTATTTTGCTTCTCTTCTAAGTCTTGAAGAGTTGAGTCAAGACGCTTCCTACAGCAGAAAGACACTCTTAGCCATAGAGCCAAAAGATATGCAGCACTAGAAAAGCAACATAAGAAAAGGCGTAAAAACCAATGCTTGAGACACAGGAAGGTGCATGAAACAGTTTGCAGCATAGATGACTAATATTTGAATGAAAACTAAGAAAAGCAACATTATTCATCTATGCAAATTAGAATAACCGTCTTTTAATTGATGGGTATAGTGACTATGGTACTCTGAACTTATAATTGAAAAAACATCTTGATCTCCTTCAGGAGCTCAATTGTGGAAAGTAAGACGACTATACATCAAAGAAAAGAAAAAAGAAATTGATATCCAACATAATGAAACTGCTGTTCTAATTATCAATAATTTGCAAATTTAATTAAGCGACTTGCTTGGGAAGTATCTGATACGATACGTTTAGTGATGGGAAAAGCGTTTTACTGTAGGGGATGTTAGCTATTATAAATAGCGAGGGAACTGTGTGTAATTGCGAACCGATTCGATCATTTTGTTAATTGAATGACTTTCTCTCTGTATCTCTCTACTCTCTCTCTCAGTTATTATCTCCCTGATTCTTGTTCTTCTAGCTTCTCTCTCTACTCTGATTCTCTCTATTCACTGTTCTTCTATCTGAAATCCCTAATTCTATCCAAAAAAACCCTAAAAACCTAAAAAATTCATGTAAGTATCACCCTGTAATTGGTACATGAAATCACATATAGTTCCTAGTCCGGATACAGTTAGCGAGTGCAACCTCATCATGTATTAAATTAAGCTGGAATAAACTTGTACCAACTAACAATTATATTACGGAGTTCAAACAATTATGCATACATTATCAACAAAAAGAACAATAACAGCTACAAGAATCCGATCAAAGGGATAAAAAAAAAAAAAGAACTTACAGTTCAGCAGATATATAATCTATTCTCTTCCGAACGTTGGCATTTGCTTCAGCTAAATCCTGCTTCACAAGTACTGGACCAATCAACTTGTAAACATTTGCATCTTCTCTTAATAAATCCAACTCCTGCAAATTAAAACAATTGAGCACCATTCCATAGTCAACGCAACAATAAAATCCATCAAAATCCTCGCGAAACACAAACCTTAAGCACGAGTTCATTCTCGCCAAGCTGAACAGTGTACTTTTTCCTGACTTGGTGATTCTTTGCAATATCTATCATTGATCGTTATAAAATGTTAATTTAGGGTTCTTATACTTGCAATGAAATAGAGTTCAGTAAATAAGGATAGGATAAACTTGCCTTTTTGAAGCTTGCTAAGATCATTGGCTTTGTTCTCGAGATCTCGCTGTAATTCTCGAACGGCCGTCGACGATGTCATTGCTTCTGCCGCTTGCTGTCTAGTTGCTCCTCCTGCTGGCTCTTCGTTTGCATCATTTACGTAACGTTCTTGCTTAAACTGGGCCTATTAATGGGCTTGAACTAAAGCCTAAAGTTAGTTTGATGGACTAACGAGAAAAATGGTGGATTACTAAGTTCTTTGATTACCCTAAAACGGTGTCGTAACCATTCGAAAGGTGGCGTTTGTTTCGTAGAGAATATAGTTTATTCAATTTATTAAACAAAATGTATTTAAGCTTTTCAGTAATTTTTTTCATTTAATGAAGATAATTTTATTTGAACACACTATGAGACAGGGGATGGATGGATGGAATGGGATACTGTCGAAATTCGAAATGTTGTTCTTCTGTAGTGCGCAGTGCACAAGGTTCAAGAGAAAAAACACGGTCTTTATTTGTTTTTTGTCGCCGTAGATTGAAATATCTATCATTGATCGTTATAAAATGTTAATTTAGGGTTCTTATACTTTTCATCTCATACTTTTCAATTTCACTCTAAAATGATATTAAAAAAAATTTTCAAAAAAGCCCTTTATATCTATTACCTCTCCAATTCACCCCACTTAAACATAACCATACTTTTTCAATCTCACTCTAAAATTATATATACATAACTTTACATCTATCATCCAACTAGGCTTTGATTCAAAAATTTAATGACGTAATTTAAAATATTTAAAAGTATGTAACCTTTCAATAAAACTAAATAATTTTCATGAATTGTTTTGTAATTAGACACATTCCCACTCTACCATTAAATTCTTAGAAATTATTTTTACGAATAATATTCTCAACCCTCCATTATTGTTGGATTAGAGGGCAAAGCAGTGCGACGTATGGAGAAGGTGAAAGTGCTATTATATTTCGAATAGACAGACAGATGAAATTGTTTGTTTGTTGAAAACTAAGGCTTCAATCGGTTTAAAGAATAAAGATCGTTCTGTAGGAGATTGGTAGTTCGCGAATCAATGAACTAGAGAGCAATGACGATGACTCGAACATATGCTGAGTTCAAGTTTGAACAAATAAGACAAATAAGTAATCTTATTTTTTATGGATGTTATGCTGAGTGGGGTTAAGGATGACAATTTGCTAGAGTTGATCAACTCCTTATTCACTTGAATCGAATGAAGAAGATGGATAGGTATAGTGGTATGGGATCATAGCACAAGGGGAAATGCATATGGTAAAACAAACGAAAACTATAACTAGTGCAGCGTCGATTGGAATAGATGTAGGTTACTTGATTAGTGATAAGAGTCATCATGAGTGGCTTCGTTGGCATTGAAAAACAGTCTGAGTTTTTGAATGAATAAATAGACCAGCTTGCAAACTGAACTGATGTTTTTTTTCCTCATTCCATTTCATAATTCATTTTTCGTTCTCTATTTTGACTTCTTATTTTTTTTTTCTTTTGATTTTGTGTTATTGTATTTCATCTCTTCTTGAATTGCATAATCTCATGTTCTTCAAATATGTCAGCCTACTATAGAGAATAAAGCAAGAATTTTTATTATTTGGTAAAAAAAAAAATTTTATTAAATTAATAATTACAGGCTAACAGCAACTTAACTTAAAATACTCCAATATTTTATTCTAAAAAAAATAATCCAATATTTAATTATTTTTAACCCTTGAAATGTTTAATTATTTAATTAATTTCCAATAAAAGAATAGGACGAGAGAGAGAGAGAGAGCTGGAATATAAAAAAGGACACACACTCGGCTACTTTCACTGCCTCTCCACAGCTCAAAAATTGTCCATTCGGAGAGAGAAGAAAAGAAAGTTTGTAGCGCAGAAGTGCAGAACTAAAATGGGCAAGAGCTCATCAAGAAGCAAATGGTTCGTTTCATCTGTTATTCTCTTCGCTCTGTTTGCTACTGCAACTCTAGGAGAAGATGGTACGTTTCTTTGTTCTTCTGTGCTTCTCTTTACAGACCTGTTTCTTCCATTTTTCTTCTTTGATTTCATATTTCGCTTTCGCTTTTTAATAAACCACCGTTTTCACCTTCCCTTGTTGTTTTTTCATCAATATGCTCTGTGTTGCCTTTCCATTTTCAAGATCTGATAGTTTATATTATTCAATATGGCTCTCCTCTAGCTATCAGAACACTAATTTTGGTTAGGATTTAGGATTGATTTTTTAAAACAAATTTACAGTTCGTACTGTTCAAATTTATTCCAATTTACAAGTGAAAACAGAATTGATTGTGATTTTTCCAAGCTCGTGAAGAAAATTTGTGCTAAATTTGGTAACTATTTACCAAAATAGACAGGAGTGAATGCCGATATTACAAAAGAGTATAACAACATTCTATGTTTAGAAGCTTTAAATTCTTCTAGGGGTTTTGTGTATTTCCCAGAACTGCGTTTATTTCTTCTTCTGTGATGCTTGCTTGTTTCGGCAGGAAGACGAGTGAGTAAATATTTGCTTATTAAAGCTATTTTGATTAGATGCTTAATTATTTCTTTAAGCTAAGATTAGAAGAATATTAGGACTGCTTTAATCTTAATTTGCAATGATTGTTGTCTTCGAGCCTGCAAAACAGCAAAAGTACAGGACCCACAATTAAATTAGGGCTTATTCTTTGAGATTTTTTTTTTATCTTATATATTCTACCGACTTTTTATGATACTAGTAATTACGTATTTAAGTTTTAATTACTCCTCTAAGTACATGGATAATTTACTATTTAAGTTTTAATTTTCTTTGTGAAAAGACATTAACACCCTTGTAGGTGAATATGTAGGAGCAGGACTATATGGTGACTGGTGAGTGTTTTCTTTTTATATTCCCCAAACTTGCAGCAAAATAGAATGAATAGGAAAGTGATGGAAGTGAATAGGAATAGGACCACAAAATGGTTATTACTAGTATACCCACTGCCCTCGGATTGAATATTTTGCTGGACAACACCACGAAAATGACAAATATTTAACTACTTCTCATTTCTCAATCATCAAATGCCTCAAATAATTAGGGATTTTATTAGCAAAGTTATTACCCTAATCTATTTTGTATGAAATCCCCTTTTTTTCCCCTTATTAGTATTTGATATGCTTCCTTAATCATGCAAACCTTTTCTAAATGACAACTAATGGCAGACATTGTCTTCAAACTAGACTTATTTTATGGACCTATTATATTATGTGAGAAATGAAAAAAATCTTAGTGGAGCCATTTAGGGTTTGCATAGTCTGATGTATAATTTTACATTATACAAAGTTTATAGAATGTTGAGGATTTTAGTTTCATGTTGGTTACGGCCGGCCTGAGCTTATTGGATGTACCAGAAAAAAGGGAACTATAGTGACACTCACGCTTAGTGGACCCTTTGCCCTATAATAATAAGATGTAGAGAAATAATAGTAGCCAAAATAAAACACATTCCCGCTAAATAATAGGGCATTGTTTAGTGAGTTAGCAAAACGACAATGTAGCTTTCCGTAAAGTCTTATTGGTACTTTCCATTTTATAACCATAACCAAGCTTATCCAGCTGGAGGAAGGTGTCCGTAAAACTAAAAAAGCGAGCCGTGAAAGTGAAAATATGACTTTCTCTTATTGGTATTTTTTTGTTTTAAAATTAAAAAATTAAAGGAACCAACAAATAGTCAAAGTAGGATGGATTCTCAAGGTGTTGAAAAAGATGGGCCAAAACGGTGCGGTAGGACCTCTGACCTTAACGCGGCATTTGCTCCAAATCGGATATTGCGTTTAAGTGTTCACATCATTATTAATTATTTTGTCGCATTGAGACCCAAAAGGAAAAAAAAAAATCCATTCTAGTAGTAATTTTATTTTGCTTTTGATGCCTTAAAATTAGCATTGGATAATTGTGTAGGCCAGCAAGAATTTGATCTCCGGAAAAAATGTTAAATTTTCTAATCAGCTGCTGTAGGTCGGAATTAGTCTAACCCTATAATATGGTTTTACCAAAAAAAAAAAAAAAGAAAAGTTAAGCTTTAGCCTTTATTCGGTGAAAACAATTGTTTAAATTTGCAATTAGTTGTTGTAATAGGATCCTTTGGCTTTCATAGTAACTCTTGTTGTTATGATTAGATTAGTTTGATTCTGTTGCTGGTTTCATGAATATAGATAGGCCTATCCATACTAGATATGCATCCGATTCCCACCGTGAATTATAAAGAAAGAGTTGTCATTTCATTCTGCATTTTTGGTTTGTTTAATATCATACACAATGTCATTTTATTACCAGTGTACTGAGTCGTGATTGCTACTGTTACTGTCCGCTCTTGAGCAATGCGGGGTATGCAAGCTGGTGGGTGTGATATTAGCATCTGTCCGTTCTCTTACGACACTATCGTTATTCGTCTTTTTATACGGTGGGCCAAAACGCCACTATATAGATTAAATCTTTCACAATCAAATATATCTGCATGTGCCCCATCCTGTTTTTTGTCCTAAAATAATTTCTGTGATGTAAGATGTTTTTTTTTTTTCACATTATTATTATCCCACATGCTAACAATTATTGGGATGTTAATTACTTCTAATCACAAAGTCTTATACTTCGCAATTTGTTATCTTACATTGATTTAAACTAAGCTTTACAATTTTATTACTGGCTCCTCTTGGATGATTTGATCATTTAATTTGAAAATTTTGATTAATAGTGTATCTTAATTTGGTTTAATTATATTGTTTTTACAGTAATTTTGTTCGATTATATAATTACTTGGGGCGGAAAAACCTCCTCCAACCAAGTTTATCAAAAATAGTTTAGTATTTTCATATATTATAAACACTTTTCTCTTAAGAAAATATTTTGGGAGATATGTCAAACACTTTGGAAATTAAATAAAAAAGCTTCCAAAAAATTATACTTTAATATTTAAATTGGGTCCTTTTTATTAGGGAATAAAAGTATTGGACCATAGCTAAAATTTTTCATTTTTATTTGGGAAATTTGATTGCAGGATTGGTGGCGAACGGTGATTTCGAAACAGCGCCAGCAAACGGTTTCCCAAGTGAGGCCATTACAGATGGTCCCAGCGAAATCCCCAATTGGAAATTAACAGGCACCGTAGAGCTAGTCTCATCAGGGCAAAAACAGGGTGGGATGATCCTCATTGTACCTGGTGGAACACACGCAGTCAGATTAGGCAACGACGCGGAGATCAGCCAAGAACTGACTGTGGAGAAAGGGTCTATTTACTCGGTGACTTTCAGTGCGGCTCGCACGTGCGCTCAGCTTGAATCACTTAACGTTTCGGTGCCACCTGCATCACAGACGATAGACTTGCAGACGTTGTATAATGTGCAAGGATGGGACCCTTACGCATGGGCTTTTGAGGCAGAAGAAGATAAAGTGCAGTTGGTGTTTAGAAATACGGGGATGGAGGATGACCCCACTTGCGGACCTATTATTGATGACATTGCAATCAAGAAGCTTTTCGCTCCTGATAAACCTAAAGGTATCATTTCTTTTTCTTCGATTACATATTAAAATTCAAAAAGAATCATCAAACCACAGTGAAAGAAGAAAAAAAATTTTTTTTCTTTGATTTTGGTAAATATATGGGTCCTGAAAAATGCTTTTAGACTTTTGGATTTAGGAGCCTTAGTATCCAATGCTCGTATTTGATTGGAGTCTTCAGCTTTTGACCTTTTTTTTTTAATATCCTTATCTATGATAATGATATAAATGGTGATTTTGATCATTTTTGTCTCAGATAATGCAGTGCTGAATGGTGACTTTGAGGAAGGACCATGGATGTTTAGAAATGTATCACTAGGGGTTCTTCTTCCAACCAATCTCGACGAAGAAACAACTTCGTTGCCTGGTTGGATTGTAGAATCAAATAGAGCTGTTCGTTTCATCGATTCCGATCATTTCTCAGTCCCACAAGGCAAACGTGCCCTTGAATTACTCTCAGGTAAAGAAGGTATAATTTCCCAAATGGTAGAAACAAAACCTGACAAAGCATACACTTTGAGTTTTGCTCTTGGCCATGCTGATGATAAATGCAAGCAACCGTTAGCTATTATGGCTTTTGCTGGAGACCAAGCCCAAAATGTTCATTACACTCCTGATTCTAATTCCACATTCCAGACTGCTAATTTGAATTTCACTGCTAAGGCTGAGAGAACCAGAATTGCTTTTTACAGTGTATATTACAATACCAGAACTGATGATATGAGCTCTTTATGTGGGCCTGTGGTGGATGATGTCCGGGTTCGGTTCTCGGGTGCTAGGAGGATTGGGTTTGGGTTTGGGCTTGGGCTTTGGATATTGGTTTTGTTTTTGGTTTGGTAGAACGTACTATTTTCATGATATAGTATGGTAATATGGTTCTTTGGGATAGGAGTTTCTGTAAGTTGAAATTCCCATAGTAAGTGTTAATGTTGTGACTTTACTTAAGAGTTTTGGTATTAGGAATGAGAATGGTCTTATTATTAAAGATATTCACATCGTCCCTTAATTTAAGGCTAATATTCCATCATATAATGCATTCATCTTAATTACAACTACTTTTTTAATTAGCATTGGAAGGATGACTTTGAATACAAAACTTAATTATGTTAAGTAATGTAATTAAAATTTGGATTATAAAGACATAACTAACCGATAATTTATTGAATACCAAAAAAACATTACATAGGTAGAAGGATTAGTTTTTGATAAAACGTTATTTAATTATATTAAAAATTATTTTATTTGTTAAAATATTAAACATTTTTTCAAAAGCGAACACAGTCAAAATGTGGTTAGACATTTCGTAAATTAGTTTATCGAGCAGATGATATCAGCGCGATCTTGTGTAGAGGGCAAAATTTTTAAAATATTTATATTTCCACTTAAAATGGAATTGACCCAAATGCCCTATAGGATCCATTTGCCTATAAGATGATATCTGGGCGAAATGACTAAAGAGAGCAGAAGAAAAGGGCGGGAGGGATTTTTGCTCTTCCATTTTCCCCACACCACTCAATAAAACGCCTCCGTTTCTTCTTCCTCCGAGACTCCTCCGATGGAAGGTGAGGTGGGGCCCAACGTAACTAGCGCCGCCGACGCCGCTGCTGCGGTACCATATCTTCCGACACATGATTCTGATTTCTCTCCCGTTGGATCTCCCGATGACACCCTGGCCCTACCTGAGGTTCACGCTTTACCATCTGACGAGGATCACGAGCTCGACCACGACCACGACCAGGACCAGGACCATGAAGACGATGACCATGCCGATGCTGAACACGACCAAGTTCAGGATCAACCTTCTGCGCCGACGGATCAAACCGAGGTCCTCAAGAACAGGATCATAAAACAGGCAAGAATATATTTTGCGTTTTCCATTATACATTGCGATGTTATTAGCTATTTAATTAGGCTTTATCATATTAGTTTGCATAATGATTTAACCTAGATAACGATGTTGGTTGCTTAGAAATACATTTGAGAGTATATATTTAGGGTTTTCCTCGTAAGTTAACGCCGATTGGACATTTAAAAGCCAAATATTTGGTTCATACTTTATGAATAAAAGCTTAAAGATGAAATTTATACTTGCATATTTATATGAATCGTAGGTCGCCTCATATTAAGAGCAAAATTATTTATTTATTTATTTTGTCAATTTATAGTTTCTAAATTAGGGTGGCATTGTTCCTCATATTGAAGTTCTATTATTGATTTTCAGGTGGAATATTATTTTAGCGATGAAAATTTGTCTACTGATAAGCATATGATTGGTTTGATGAAGCACAACAAGGAAGGATTTGGTTTGTATATTACCTGTCCCTTATTTGAAGTATGTGTCAAATTTGCTGCAGAATTGGATAGAATATTATATTCAAAGTTCTATGCATGCATGAAAATGGATTAATTAAAGTTTCCATTTGCTTTTCCTAGTGCCAAGCTTCTAAGACAATGGAATGCACTTGTCTGTTTTATTTCCTTTTGTTTCACTTTGAAAGGACCAATCAGATGTACTTTGTTCTTCTAAAACAGAGGAATTTGCATGGGAGATACTTGCCACGCCCTTAACCCAAGCATCACCTGATGCAGCCATACTGTCCCTTTTCTTTATCATTCATTTGGTCATTATTGAGAAGTCAAGAATAGAGTTGTTGAAAATGATGAAATGAGACAGGTACTTCTGACAGGTTGTGTGACCCAGATGTTTTTCTGGTGCAGCCAATATGAGTTGTGCCGAACTTCTGTGGTTGCTCTGAATGACTAGCAACCATCTCCTGCCTGATTCATTCTCTATTCCTGAATGTCATATATTTTATTAATTTTTTGTGATAAGTGTTTGAATGTTGCAGTGATCATTTGACTGGCTATTATTAACATGATGAGGGCTGTGGGGTATGACTTTTCTGTGCTTCTAATCGCTATCATGGAAAACCTGTATTCTTTGCATCGTGAATCATCGAAAGATAAATCATTTATTTATATTTTGGACTCAAGTATTTTTTCTAGCTTCTTTGAGAAGGGTGTTGTTAAAATGTTACCTCTTCATTTTTCCTAGAATATTAATTGTTATAACTGTATTGCATGTAGAGTTGTTAGATTCTATTTTGTTTTTGCTGTTGATTTTCCATTTAGTATTTTTGGTTTTAAGTCTGTTAAGTTAATTTGTCTCATCAATAGATTATGTTTTGAACATAACAAAACTTTTTTTTTTGGTGGCATTTTCATGCTATGACTCATGCTTTTAGTTCTAAGTGGACGTTCATATTCACACTGCACTCAACTAAGCTTATAAGTTCATATTAGCTCTTTTCTTGCAGTCCCCATTGCAGTTATTGCTTCCTTCAGGAAAATGAAGAAACTCACCCGGGACCATTCTCTTATTGCTTCTGCACTTAGGGAGTCCTCTGTTCTTGTAAGTAGCTTTATGGTCTATCTTTTTCATGGAAACTGAAGTTGTTACACAGACACTACGTTTTCACCCAAAAATGATAAAATAATTTGACTTACATGCTTCTATGATCAACAGGTAGTCAGTGCAGATGGAAAGAAGGTGAAGCGTCTTCATCCTTTTCCACTTGCTGAGTTTAAGGATCCAAAGGTATTTTACTGAAAGAACTTGTAACTCTCCTCTGTATATTTTGGCTATGTTATGCACAGAAACTTTTGAACACCTAATTTGTGGACCCTAGCTATGCACTGTTCTGGTAGAGAATCTTCCAGAAGATCATTCAGTGAAGAACCTTCGGCGCATATTTGGTGAAGCTGGGAAGTATGCTCTTTATTCCTTTTTTCCTTGTTGTCTTTTTCAACTTAAATCACTACTTTCTGGTTTGCATTATGCTAAATATAATTTTATAAAATGCCAGGATCAAGCATATATCTGTTCGTGATCCTCATGCTATGGAAGAGTCCAAAAAAGGAGGCAAAGCAGATTTTCTGATAAGTAGCAAGGTATTTTTTTTTTTTGTTTTTTGAGAGAAGTAGCAAGGTATCACATTCTGTGTAATTCTTTCGATAAATGTCTTCCTGCTGTTTTCGTTTATTTTTAGAATTGTTTATAACAATCTTATAATGAGGAAAGTTTTTTTGTGCTCTTCTTTGACTGAACTGAAACAAATGAAGTAATGGAAAAGCATTATCTAGTCAGTTTGCTTTGAGTTATTATGCTTAGGATCAGTATTAACTTGTATCAATACAACTTTCCTACTTCCTAATGTAGTTGCATGCCTTTGTGGAGTATGACACTGTTGAAGCTGCGGAGAAGGCTGTAAGTATTAAATGTCGTCCAAAAACTTGTTCTGCATGGCTAATGATACATGATTAGTTTAAGTGAGCTTTTTGTTGTGATTGCATCAGGTTACTTCTTTAAATAATGAACAGGACTGGAGAAATGGCTTGAGGGTCAAGCTTCTTAAGCGAATGGTGAGAATCATGTTATGTCTTCTATTCTATTGGTAATAAGAGTACCGATGTTACTAATCTGGCAATAGGTTAAGCATGGACAGAGAAAACAACCCTGGAGGGAATCTGATGCCGAAAAGCATAGCAATGGACGTGCACCTAATCAAATTGTAGACGAGGAGAATCATCACTCAAGCGATCACCATGATGAAACTCCTGATGAAGAGGTAAAATTAAGTTAATTATACATCTTCAGGCGGAGCCCTTGCTTACTTTCAGTGCTGCTCCTTTGAGAAAATTCTGAGCCAATTTTTGGGTTGGATGTGAAATATCTTGTCAAAGCTATGTTGAAGATCCCAAGATAATACCTAGTTCAAATTATTCCATTTAAGAAAATAACTTCATATCTGTTTATTCATTTCTTTCCTTTTTTCTTCCTGAGAAGAACGATCATTCATTTCAGGATGGAGAGCATAAAGAGAAAAATGGGCACAAAAATCGTAATCGAGGACGATCACGGAGGAACAAGTATCGTGCCACCAATGGCTTGGGTATATACTATTACAATGCCTGCTGTTTTATCCTTTGATGTTGTTGACGTATTATCGTTGTTCATTAATATGTTTCTTTTGCTTTTCCATAAAGGTCATGGAACAACATCCTCCACACATGCCATTGAACCGTCAAAGCCACCTCCTGGCCCTAAAATGCCTGATGGGACCAGAGGATTTACAATGGGACGGGGACGTCCTCCTGCATCTAATTGAGACAGTGACCTCACCACATGTATAATTCCATGGCGTTATTTGAAATGGAAGTGTGGGTGGATATGTGTTTCTGGTCATTTTATTATGGAGTGGATGAGAGCAGAGTGTTTGTACTGCCGGGTTGTATTAGCAGTATTGTCATCTGGTTTTTGAGTACTCAGTTCAATTCGGCGGTACGGATGCATGTTTTGTGTATTTGTTAGATTTATGTAAAAAAATGCAATTATTTTTGTCGTAAAGAATTCAATATGGATTCTTATTATACTTGAAAACCTTTCTTGTTAATCCCTCATTTTTGACTGTATAGCAAGATTATGTACGATCAATTACTATTGAGCCTGTAAAGAAAATGAAATGTTTGTTCCATTTCAGTTGATTAGCAAACAACTCAACTTACTCAAACAGACTGGCCAAATAAATACATACCTAAAAGTTTAGCATTCATGAAGTAGTTTTAGATGGTTCAAAACGGTATATAATAGTTTTGCCAAACATAAGCGTTCTTCCTTCTTCCTCCGGCCTCGCAAAATTTGCCTTGCACGTTGCACCTACCTTAGCGGCGCCTAACTCCACACGCACCGGAGTGGTTCGTAAAATTTCTCCGCACAAAGGATTGCGTGCAGGAACAACCGAAGGAAAATGCATTACAAATGAAGCCATTTTCACTTTTTGTTTCTCTTTCCCTCCTCCGCCTTCGCTTCCTCCATCTACTGATACACATGAAAAATGGATATAAATTCTTTGTCATGATTCGAATATTCCTCACCTCTTAATGGCCTTCTTTTTCTGACCAACCTGTGTTCCGGAACTTCGTTAGCGTTTTCCTTTTTCATTTCTTCTCTGTTTCGTACCGTGGTAGTAATGCGATCTCTACAACAACTTTCCAGTTCGGTCCTCTTTGGACCTCGAAATAGCTTTCCTTTTTCTACTGCGAATTCAATCTCCGGTGCCAAGGTATATTTCTAACTCTAATCGTTACTTTATTTTTTATTTTCAGGAAGATATTGATTATTGAATCGATCTGGATAAAAACTACTGGATTTCGGCTAATATGATCTTGAATATATTGATGCTTATTTCATTCTTATTTTCTGCAGATAAATGTATCAAATTTTAGAAGAAAGCGTGATTGTCGATTGCAACATAGGATTGTTCAAGTTAGGGCCTTTGATGAGGTAATCTATGCTTTTCAAGTTTGAACATAAGCTTTCCTGTCCTTAATCGTTCAAGTATGGTGTCAATTCTGCTTAGGAGTTCGTTTTGGAGTGCCATTGGAGTTAAATTAGTCAATTGCATTTTAAATATGTACATCTGTCAACCTCCGGGATTCCCATTTTTTGGACATTAAGTTAAAAGAGCATCGTATACAATTTTTGAATAGCTTTAACTTAAGTTAGCCTTTTGCTCGTGAACTTCCAAAAAAAAAAAAAAAAAAAAGAGGTTAATTAGCTTTCTTTATGTACCTTTCCATAACAGTTCACTCTATTTGAACTTCCCTTTAATTGTCAAAGTTGCTGTAATTTGATCTATTGAGGTCCTTTTGAGGACTGAATTAGTTTCCTTTTTTGAAAATACACATTGGTATCTGCAGAATGACTTGGTGATTGTACTCTGGATTTGATTCTCATTAGTATAGTTTTTGATCCTATAGGATTCGTTTGGCATATCCTCATTTGATAACTTTGGTGAAAACAACGGTGCAGCTGGATACTTAATATTATCCAGTGATGGAGAAGACAGTGATGGGGATTTCGTCCTAAACCCAGTAAGTGATGTTGATTTGCCTGCTGCTAGAGTGTCAAGTAATGATGCTCTCACAGTTACAGCTCACAGGCTTGCAATGGTTGCACAGGGGCACAGAAGACATAGGCAAGTGCACTATTGTGATTCTTGTAACTCTTGCATTGCTAGTAGAAAGTTTTGTGTTGATATCATGGCTATGTTGAATTCTGTTGAATGTTACTTTTTTTCCTTTCTGGCATACGATTGTTTCACTTTCATTATTATGCTAGATGAAATTAGCATGAGTTGTGTAAAAGAATAAAATTAAAAGGTCTTGATGGCAAAGGATATGAATTCATTTCTAGTTCAAGCTTTCCAGTTGTATTTTACAAGTTCGCGTGTAAGTCTCTTTTGCCTAGATTTTTGTCAGAGGTCTGATCATGTTCACTGGTAAGATATAAGTGAGCTTAAAAAGTTTTGATTGTTGCAAGTTGATGATGTGTAATTGTATTTGTTTGACTCCATCTTGCATTTGAAGGGATGCATTATTGTTTAGAGTGCCCTGCCATTGATATGCATCATAACTACCGTGCCTGTGTGGTCAAAAGGGGGTTCTATGCTAAGTGATAAAGATTATTGACCTTTCACTTTTACTTTGTATTATGAGAATCAATTTTATCCAATTTTTAAGGTGTTATAATTTCTGGCATATTTATCGGTCATGGTCATGATGCTGTGTATATGCTTGACAAAGATCACAGTTCAAGATCTAGGAAAGCTGCTTTTGCTGCAATTGTTCATTAAATCATTGTTTATCTACAAAAATTGTTGTCTTATTTTGGCCATTTATATAGGTTGAATTAGTGACCTATCTAGTTAAGAACATTGCCTTTGGTAGGATTAAAAAAATAATGCTTTAGTACTTGTAGAAAATCTTTTAATTTGGAGAAAAAATATCCTAGAAAATATCCTAAAAAAATATCCTAGAAAAAATATCCTAGAAATCTTTCTGAATCTTTCTTTTAATTATTGTACCTGGTTTGATGGGTAGTATTTTAATTGTTAATGCAGGATTAGACATGGGATCCTAAATAACTTGGTATTAATCAGCTTCCTTACAGCACTGCTTTTATTTGTGGATTGGTGCGCTTGGAAGATTGTCAGGATACCCCTTCCTCCATTTTACTTATCCCGTCCTTTTTTTATAGCAACTGTTTTAGCTTCTTTTGCCGGTTATCTTTGTGTTCCTTTTCTGAGAGCTTTGAGGATTCACCAAATTGTAAGGAAAGAACGCCCAGTTAGGCATTCCAATAAAAGGGCAATTCCCACAATGGGTGGTTTATTTTTTATACCAATTGGCATTGGTGTTGCAAAGTTCATCGTTGGTTTTTCTTCCATTGAAGTTTCTGGAGCAGAAGCGGCAACACTAGCATTTGCTGCCATTGGTCTACTAGATGATACTTTACAGCTCTTTAAACATCATAACAATGGTCTATCTACATGGATAAAATTACTTGTGGAGGTAACATATTTTGGATCTGTTCTTCATTTATAATTTTTTTAAGTTATAGTTAAAAAACTTGCCATTGAGATCTGTCTATTTTTTTACAGATAGCTATCGGGACCGCATTTGCTTTTTGGCTGGATACTACTAGTATATCATCGCCCTACAGCATGTATACACTCTTGTCACTAATATGATCAACATTTATCTGATGGTAACTCACATATCTATTCTTGAGATAAGAAGTTTGGAAAAAAGAAAAAAAAGAAGCTATTTTTGATGGTATTTTTATGAACAATCAACAATATACAAAGTTTTCATTAATGTTGGTTATGTATTACAAAAATTTTAATGTGTCCCTGTCAACCATAGTCAAAGTGCTACCCCTTCCCTCGGACCAGTGACCATCCATCTCACTAGCACTAGCTGGGTACCTAAACTCACATGATGTTTGGGAGTAATACTCTTCTTTCAGTTCTGAGTGGTATAATGAAGTTCATGGTGCTTGATGCACAACTACATTATGATAGCAGAGAGTAGCATCATTGATGTCAAACAGGTATCATTCCATATTCAGCTCAAGAGGGATGGAGAAGTTTTTTGGGCTGAATGATATGAATATGGACAGAGATAAACTTATGATAATAAAAGATTTTGCGACTTTGAATAACAGAATAATTGACATTATTTACATTTCATTTTTTATGCCTACTATAATCCATAAATGTTGATATTCTTGTCAGTGCTAGAAATTTATACTTTGTCAAATTAGAATTTTGCAAGTTATGAGCTACATTCTTACTAGTTGCCTCCTTTATGTTCCCACAATTTTTTTTTAAGACTTTTTTAAAAAAACATATCCTGGAATTTCACAAGTATGAAGCATCTTTGAAATTTTTAAACTGCAGGTGTCTAATTTGCAGAACTAGCGAAGTTATTGCTAAAACACCTTAATGCTGTGTGGTTAGTTCTGTTGTTTTTGCTTTTCCTCATCTGCATACTTATTTGCAAAATGCAGGAAAGCATTAGTTCCTCTACCTGCACCATTGGGTCTTGTGTTCCTTGGAAAATTTTACTTGCTGCTGACCTCATTCTGTTTTGCTTCCATGGGGAGTGTTATTGACTTAACGGATAGTCTTGATGGGCTAGCTGGTGGGACTGCTGCATTGGCGTTTATAGGAATGTCAGTGTCAGTGCTACCAATATGTTCAGGTTAGCACTCACATCATGGAAGTTTTATTTTTATGTTTATTTTTATTATTGATTGGGGGCTTTGATACTCTCTACTGAATATTGCATGCAACTGTGATTTCTTTGTGAAAAAAAAGATACGATGATTTGAAATGCAAGCTTTTTCTGTATGTTTCTCTTCTTTTGCACTAACTATTTTAACCGCGCGAATCAGAACTTGCTATTTTTGGAGCATCAATGGCTGGAGCTTGTGTTGGCTTTCTATTGCACAACCGGTACAGGGCCTCTGTACTTATGGGAAATACGGGAACTTTGGCATTAGGTGCAGCATTAGCTGCAATGGCTTCTTGTACTGGAATGTTTCTCCCATTATTCATTTCATCAGGGATCTTTGTTCTGGAAGCATCATCAGTTCTTATGCAGGTAGTTTAAGTTAGACACTATCTCATTCTTTGCTGATCACAAAGTTTTCCTTTTACATCACACTTGCATGTCCTCAAGATCAAGTGTTTTTGGAATTTCCATATCTGAGCATAGCTTATGTTGCAGGTAGCATATTTCAAGGCCAGCAAATGCATGTTGGGGACTGGCCAGCGGCTGTTTCGGATGGCACCTTTTCATCACCATCTTGAATTATGTGGGTTCAGGGAACCAATCATTGTTGCTGGTGCATATATAGTGTCAAGCCTATTAGCTCTAGTTGCTGGGTACGTTGGTCTAATCTCAGCGTAGCTTCTGAAAGCAATTTTGCTCGATATTCGGTTATATATAAAAGAAAAATAAGTATTGAAGTTAGAGCCTGTGCAGCAATGCTATGGCCACTGGGAGGCGTGTTATCAATTCGGGCTATCACCAAGCATACTTTTAGTTTATCATTCGTTTACAAGAAAAAGGAAGTGATAGTATTCAATTTTTCATACACAATTGTTTAAGTTAATGTTAGTCACCTTTTGTTGCTACTTTGTAGAGATGCCCTAATCGATTTTCCCAAATGGGGCTAACAACTCAAATTGTGTGAAAAGTTAGACTTAATTAGTTTTTTAATTTTAATTCTCTAATTAAGGTTACTAATTAAGATTAATATGCCTATATAAGTTTAATACTAAAAATGAAAAAAGATTGTATATATAAAGAAAATAGAGAGTAATATTAAATGGACTATAAAGGTATATAATACCAATAAGTTTATTAAAAAAAAGTTAGTTTAAATGAGATGCATTATGCATATATTATTATTGTATATAAAGAACCAATCTCGTAAATTATTTTTTTTAATTAAAAAAAATGCAAATATAGTTTTAATTTTATATTTTTATTTATAATTTGAAAATGAAAATTTTAAAATTTTAAACCAATAACCCATAATTATTTTTAAAATTTATTCATTTTTGTTAGGGGATAAATGGTTTTTGTAAGGTGTGAATAAATTGGAAAAATGATTAAATTGGCAAAATAGTTAAAATATAAGGGCAAAATTGAAAAAAGAAGTTAAAAAAAGGACAAATTAACCATCATGAAGAAATTCAGGTATGAATTGAACAAGTGATCCAAAGAAATATAAATAAGTTGAGGTGCAAATTAAAAATTATATAAAATGACGTGGCAAGTGTACAAATAAAAAAATTGTCCCCCAAAACCCTAATCCACCTCTCAAATATAACCGCAGCAGCAGTCGATGTTGTTAGTCTTTAGGGGTTTCGCACTTCAGAGCATTCGGCCAAGCCTTCTTCTGCTTTAATCTCAATCTCATCTCGTCGTACCCATGGTAAGCAACTCATCTCTGTTTCCTCTATTTAGCGTCTCAAAATATTCTCATTGATCTTGTTTGCTTCTTTTTTAGTTGTCGCATTGTTGTTAGAATACCTAAATTCACTAATGGAAATTATTGATTCATAGGGAGATCTAGAAAAATTTCCGATTTAGAACCTCTCCTTAAATTGTTACCTAGACATACCAGAGGAAATTTTATTAGGTTCATCTGTAATTACTGTACTAATGCTCATTCTATATTTTATACAAGCTTATTTTTGTCATTTGCATGAGGTGTTGCGAGATTTTTGTGGTTTTAACTTTTACTACTTGTTTTTGTAGTCGAAGAAGAAGACCAGAGAGCCTAAGGAAGACAATGTGACCCTTGGACCAGCAGTAAGGGAGGGCGAGCATGTTTTTGGAGTGGCTCATATCTTTGCCTCGTTCAATGATACTTTCATCGTGAGTTTTTGGAGATGTTCTGTTAATCGGTATTGATTGATGTCCAGTTGTAATTGAAATTGTTGTCCCTTTGAATTGCAGCACGTCACTGATCTTTCTGGAAGGGAAACCCTCGTTCGAATCACTGGTAAATTACCAATTTCTTTTCTCATAGCAAGTATTTTCATTTCATTTGTGCAATTCAGAATTTTTGGTATTTTATTTTCTGCTTTTTTTACTTTATCCGTACTGAAACCTGTATTTGAGTTTTAATTTGTAGTTGCTCAACATTGTTGTTATTTTGTTGTTTTATGCTGATCCATTTTTCCTAAAACAGGTGGAATGAAGGTGAAAGCTGACAGAGATGAGTCTTCACCATATGCTGCTATGCTTGCAGCTCAGGATGTTGCTCAGAGATGCAAGGTTTTGATCCTATTTTCAAACTAATTTTCTTGTCTGTTGATATGGTTTGGAATTTAGAGTTGGCCCATTTAAGTTGTTATGTCTCACCAAAATGTCCATATCTATGTGCATTATTGATTAAAGAGTGATTGTGATATAATTTTATGGGTTTTTAAATGAAGTAATAGGTGAACTCAACTGTGTTTATTCCACTTTTCTTTTTCTTTATCCATAATCTAAAGCAGACTAGCTCAAAATGTAACTTTGTATTCTTATCATGTCCTACTTTCTTCCCACCTTGTACCCTTGAAGTGCATTTCACTCACTTGTTTAAGACTTATCTTTACAATGTTTATCTTCTATATACTAACTATAAGCTGTTGTCTTTGTGGGGTATGTATTTTAGTAATTCCTTCTACTGAGTTGTAACTCTTTTGTCGGAAGAAAATATTTTGCCTTTCCTTGCATGTTCTTCCAAATGTGAACTGTAACTTCATTTTCATAATTTGTTCATTCGAGCCCGATTGTTCGTATTAGTGTTCTTAGTCATTGTAATAAAAGTGCATGATTGGTTTTCCTTTTATGATGCAGGAACTTGGTGTTAATGCCCTTCATATTAAGCTCCGTGCTACTGGAGGGAACAAAACTAAAACACCTGGCCCTGGTGCACAGTCAGCTTTGCGCGCTCTTGCACGATCTGGAATGAAAATTGGTCGTATAGGTAAAGGACTTCATCTCATGCTTTTGCTGTGATATGGCTTTAAGATATTTTTATTTATGATATAGCAGTTTCTGTTTTCCACTTGTTTGTATTTATACAATGCATGGAAGCCAATATGGATGCAAGATTTGATACTTTATTTTATTTGATTGATTGGGATTTTCCCTTTTTGATATGTTTTGATTAGTTAATAATTTGTGATTTTCTTTTTCAAATAAAAGAAAGTTGAAAGGGCAACAAAATCGATCCTCCGGTTGCTTTGATCATAAACAGCTTTATTGTCTGCCAAGGCTCATTTTCCCAATCTCTCTCAAGGCCTTTGAGCTCAGATGTTCCTCATTCAACTTTGATATGTTGACACTGATGGTTGTTAGTCCAAAGTTTTTGTGATGCTATTCATAGAAACTCTTCAATCTGCTAATGGCAGCAAATTAGAGTCTCTGATGCACTTTGTTAATAGTGTTTTCAGTGCTGTACGTTGCCAATAAGAATGTGGGTGCTGAGATTCTAGTATGGTTTTGATTTTTATACAGGCTCATGCATTCAGATGCACCCACATTTTATTTATGTCAAAACAACTTTTACGAACTGACCTTTTACATCTTTTGAAAAATAAACCTCTTCTGCGTTACTTATGATGTGTAATTGCAAAAACTGATATCAGCTTCCTTAATTGTCATGTTATTGCAGAGGATGTGACACCAATTCCATCTGACAGCACTCGCAGAAAGAGTGGGAGAAGAGGAAGAAGGCTGTGAGAGGATCTTGTTTTTTTGCCTTGGATTTTTTATGTTGGGATTTGTCAAGTCGAAGTTATAATTTTGGAACTTACTACACATTAGCTTTTATCATTTGCGTTGCCAGTTATTTATTGCCTGAACTGATATAGATGAAAGATGTTATTCATTAGCCTTGAATTTTGGATTATGGTATTCCCCAAGCTTTTTGGATAACTAAGTTTGTCTTCTTGAGAATTTTTCGTTTAATACCCTCCAAATTGATATCTAATTTACTAAAATATTAAGTAGTTTCTGTGAATTATTACTAACATTAATCAATGTAAGATATTGGGGTTAAATTTGAGGAAATCCATATAATCAATAACTGCCCGTTTATCGTCGGAAGTGTGATGGCGGTGATGATGATGATTATCATTAGATTTATGGTTAAGATTGAATAGTAGTAGTAGAATGAACCGTGGTTGCAGTGGCAAAATCCATGAGGCTATGATTAAGAAATTTAGAATTGGAATTGAACAAATGTTGTTCGGGAAAAGAATTTAGCACACTTGAGTTTTGTAGGAAGAAAGGAGTTTATTCTGTTACCCTACGTTTTCCGGTGATATTCTAGTCAAAAATCCGGCAATCACGATTGTCAGTCGAGAAAATTGTCAAGTCGCATTGCTTGAAACACCATTTTCGACGCGATTCTGACCGGTTTTATCAATTCCAGCCTTTGAAACTTGATTGGTTTCATCACCGTTGACTGTGTTCTTCATTTTTGTTCAACTTCTGGAACTTTCGCCGTTGACTGATTTCTTCGCAAATGATCGAAACAAACGGACCGCAATACTTCGTAACCGCTCAAAAAAAACGAAGAACTGATGGTTTCTCTTCTAGAAACTGAAGAACGACGAAAATCGGCGACTTCAGCTTCCAAGTGTTCTGCTTCTGCTTCAGAATCGACGGCAGCGGTGATGATTCTGTCGACATTCTACATCAACTTTTGTTTCGTTTTAGTGATTTCCGACTTATTTCCAGCCGATTTTGTCGGTACGGTTGCGTCGTCGATATTATGATTTAGCATAATCCCCTTGGAAAGACTGTTTGTTAGTGGAAATAAGAGTTATTTACTTCCGAATCTTCTACCATTTTTTAGAAAAGTGATTCTTAATATCTTATGATCCATTCCACAGTTTTTATTTATTTTACAGAATAAATGATCAAAATATTTTGTGTTCAATCTTTCTCCTTAAGATAGACAGATTTCTGGATGTTTAACAATAAACAATCCAAATAATCCAACAATAATACAAATACAAGCATTTGATTTCACTAATTACTATCCTGAAGCGCAAAAGCAGAAACAGGAAAAGTCCTTGATATACCTGTTGGATTCTCGAACGTTATTTTCTCTTCATCTTCCGGATCAATATAAATATCCGATATCGTAACCCAAATCAGAAACTCCTTGCTTTTAACTCCGGTCACTCGCCGCATCTTCCGTTCCTCCACGAACGCCGTCACCTCCTTATCATACGACACGTTTCGACCTATGGCTGTAAACTTATGCTGTTTCTTATTCTTCTGCTTCAGCCACACGAATCCGGTCTTTCGATTATATCCTACTTCTTCGATGTCGTCCAGTGGCAAAAGACCTTTCGGTAGCCGGATTTCTTCTAGAAGCTCCTGGTATTTCTGCTTGCAGAGTGAATCTCCAGTGTAGATCTCGGCTTCTTCTCTGTGGTTTGTCATTATTGTTGGATTTTGGATTTCAAAGAGAATGGAAGTGAGTTGGTTGGTTGAAATGAGAAGATGGAGAATATATATATATAGGAGTGATTGAGTGTTGAAAATGACTATAATGGGCTTTGATTCATTATGGGAATTTGCTTTGCGCGGGTACTGCTAATCATCTCGACCACACGCGCCACTTCAAAAATTCATAAAAAATAAAAATAAAAAAATAAATTATTTATTAAATATTACTAATTTTATAATAACGTGGATGTGTATATTTTTTTTTTTAAATTTGGAATTTTTTAACCAATTTTGAAAAATAAAAAATTGAATAATTATGTAAAAAATTAAGAATAAAATGGATTATTATATTAAAAAGTTTCCTTTTATAACAATATGTAATTTTAGTTTATAAAAATTTGTCAATTTATTGAAAAATATCTAAAAACATAAATATTTTTTGTGAGATAATCTTTTATTAATTGCTTAAACACTACGCGAAGTCAAAAAAGCAGTGAGGATGTCTTTATTTAGTCTTTACTTTACAATTATAATCATATTAAGAATTATTTATTTTTTTTGGGTAATAATAAAAAATTTCCAAATAAAAAATTTCTAAATAAGCAATTTCCAAATAAAAAATTTCCAAAAAAGCAATCAATTTCAAAATATAAAATATAATTCTAATATAAAATACAAAATCCTATAAAACATAAAAAAAAGTTCAAAAAATAATATATTTTAAACTTTAAATTTTGAAATTAATTCTAAAAAAAATATAAAAATAAAATTATAAAAAATTAACAATTGTGAGTATAGTTGTTAAAATCTTACTGTTTGATTAAAAATTTTAGTATTTCGATTGAAAAGTATGATTGTGACTCAAAAATTGGGATGGGCCTGTTTTTTCTCGTCATTATTAGATTGTTGGGCTTTATATTTTGGGTCAAATTTCATGGGGCCCAATCCTATGCACAATTTTTGAATTTTCAAGTTTAAGAAAAAATAATCATTGTTAGTGTCTTGAAGTTTAAAGCAAGTTTCTAAGATCAATTTAGAACATTTTTGAGAAAAAGTTAATAATACTTCCTCCGTATTATTATTATTGTTATAATAGGATTTTTTTTTTCAAAATACTTATATTGTTTATAGAAAAAAAGTAAAAAAATATTAAGAAGAAAAACAATAAAGAAATTTAAATTTTCAAATATATATATATATATATATATATATATATATTTCAAAAGGGAGTGTTATAATTTTGAATGTGGACAGAAAATAGTATTAAATTTGGGATGTGTACATTTATAGGGTGTTCGCGTAACAGTTATGAGAAATATGAATGGAAAATTTAAACGCTAAATCTGAAACACTAAATACAGAAGACTGAATTCTTAGAGAGTTCGTCATTAATTTATATACTGCCACAAATTCGCGCACACAGTATATAAACTTTGGGAAAAAAATAATAATTTATTAAGTTTGCATAGCTAGTATGGGAATTATTGAAATTCACAAATACAATATGCGAACACCATATTTATCGTCCACACTTAAAATTTTAACACTTTTTGAATTTTAATATATATATGAAGTCTCTAGATAAAAAAAGTAAAAGGAAGGAAGAACTCCTGCCACCCTATTATTGTTTGTCAGCTTTTTCTTGTGAAAGTTTGTTGATTTGTTAGTTAGCTCTAACTTCCTCTTTATTCTTTTTCTTTCTTTTCCTTTTTGTTTCATTTTAGTACCCACATTTTGAAAATATAATTATTTTTTGTTTTTATTTTATTTCAGCATTAATAATGTGTCATTCCATCTCAAACATGAACAATATTATGTTTAATTCAGACAATTCTATCTATTAAAAAAAATAATTAAATTAATAGTATATTCTTCACAAATTTTACAAAACGACATAGTTTTCTCAAGGATTAAATGTTAATATTATACAAAATTGTGGAACTAAATAATTTTTTTTTTCTAAAAATAATCTAAATTAAAAAATAAATCTAATATAAAAATAAAAAGATCAATTATGAAATTCACCCCACATTTCTAATAAATATTTAAAACACTTACTATTATTACCAAACAAGTCCTGATTAACTCGACGAGTCGCACCATTTAGTCGATGTTTCTTTATATTATGCCTAAACTCCAATACCACTTGCTCAAAAACTTCAACTTCAAACATGTTTAGTTTCAATTTAGGGTTCATATGATCTCTAATATATGCAAAAGCCAATTGGTCTCTTGGATTAAATGCTTCTAGCTCATTGAACATTAGGCATGAGAATAAATTACCATTTTGTCCATGTTTTCTTAATATCAAGGCACTATCTGGTACATCTGCCAAAACAAAATATATGAAGAAAAAGACATCATGTTTAGTACCTAATTATTATCCCTAATGATAAGGAAAATGGAGATATTAACTTCTAGTAAGGACATATCACCTACCACATGTTGTAGAATAAGATGTAATCAATAATTAATCTTTGTATTATCAAAAATTAATTGATGAAAATGATGTTTTACGTTTGTTGCATGTACAAACTCACATTTCAATATTGATTTTCCATTAACAAGAATATGCTTTTTTGTGGGTTCTCACTCATTATCGGAGAGATCATACCCATGTTTCGAGAACAATTTTTGGATAGATTTTACCATTTTAATCACCAAATGTAAAACGTTATCGAAACAGCTAGTTTTACGAACATTCAAAATGCAAAATCATTATTGATTAGAGATATTAATTATATTATATGTACTTTTATATGAATTTTTTGTCCATATATTGCAATAATTTTTCTTCTGAAAGTGCTAAGCAAGATTTCTTGTGTACTAAGTGTCTCCCTAATAATTAAATTGAATGCTTAAGAATTGTTGTTGTCTAGTAATCACAATTTTTAAAACTTTTACTCAAAGAAGGATTGACAAAAGAAAAAGAAAGAAGCTTCAAGAAAGTTAATTCTTCCTACACATCAATGCTGTTCAAATTTAGTTTATCAAGAATTAATAAAAGATGACATTATAATCAATTAAAAGTACCTGAGGGATATGGGAGCTTAGAAGGTGTCCATGGCTTCAATCCATTTTCACAATAAGTCTCCATTTGTGTCCTCAAAGCATTAACATCTCTCCATTTTCTCCATCTAGCAGTTGCAAATGACTCTTCCATTGTATGCATAAAGAAAGGGTGTTTTGATATAGCCATGTCTACATTTTCTGCCACTACCAATGTATGTATTAACAGAATTGGATCCACCATTAGTTGCAATTTGGCATCTACCCATATACTAAATTTAGAATTAGGAAATAATCTATGAACTAAATATTTTGGAATCACTCCATTCATTGCTGGATTTTCATATAAATTTTTGTTTGAAACCTCAATAATTCTCCACACACCAATTTTTAATTCATGGGTTTCCTTTGATACTATTAAATGGTGATTTTTAAGCGTTTGTAGTGTTATATCATCAACAAACATGAAAAAACAAACTTCCTCTAAGGATTTTGATGAAAGGCCTTTTGGTTGCCTAATTTTGTCATGATCATTGAAGATTGCTGATACCACAACTACTCCATCACATTCCTCCATTGCCTTTTGATCTGAATTTCACAAGAATTACAAAAGAAAAAGGAAAAATGTTAATTGAAATTTAAAAAAAAAAAAAACAAAACAGGGGAATTGGAAAACAATGCTACGAATTCAAATAAGATATTGAAAACTGACCTGAAACACTGATTGGAAATTTCTTAAAAAACCCACAAGGAATTTCCAGACTATCATTAAAATGATTAAAATAAGAAATTCTATTCTGTATATTGAAATTCCCACCAAAACTTTCACGTCTCCCTTGTATATATCTCAACCCATTTGAAAACCCAGATGAATTTCGGCACAATTCATGAATCTCTTTCAATGCCTTCCAATAATCTGAAAAAAATTTATACCCATTAATTAAAAAACCAAAAGAAATTAGAAGAACCCATAATTCAAAAAGAAAATAGTATCATGGTACCATTGAAGAAAACAGGGGAAGAGCAAGAAGAACGATGGGTAGGAATAGCGTATTTGTGTTCTCCATAAGAAGAAGGGTAAGAGAAGAGAGGAAGCTGAATAGGATCGAAAGGAGATGATCGGAAGAGGCAATTGGTAGGATAAAGAGAAGTGTAGAGAGCTAAAAACAGAGTAGAAAAAAGGTATAACAGAGAAAAACAGAGGAGCTTTGATTGGAAGAAGAGAGGAGTGGAGAACTTCGCATTCCCCATCAACTCCTTTTTCGTGGGTTTTTTCGCCTTTTTTGTTGGTAATCTCCTCTTTTGTAGTTTATAATAGGGGAGTTTTATTGTGTGCTTTAGTCTATTTTAAGTTATCATGCTCCCTCCTTTTTTTAGAGATCAAGATTTCTTTGTACGAAGGTGTAATTTGTAAAATTTAATTATGTTTTTAATTACAGGTTATTTATTTAATTATGGATTGTAATTATTTAATACTAATAATTAAATAATACTTAATTTAATTATTAGTATTATTTTTATTCAGTTTAAAATTATTAGCTTATTTATGGAATTAAAATTAGTGATTTATTTTTTTTAAAAAAGAAATATTGTTTGCTTATTAGATTAAGTTTTTTATTTACGCTTTTTTTCTTTTATAAATATGGATTAATGTTATTATTGTTCTTCTTAATAATATTAGTATTACATAATTAATAATGTTTTAATTTTTTTAATTAATGATATTTATACCATAATTTATTATTTTTATATAAATTTTATTATTTTTAATATATAATTAATCAAGATAACTATAACATGAATAACGAAAATATAATTTATAATATTAATAAAAAAAATTAAACAAAGTGTTAAATATCAAATATATAAGAAATTTTACATGAATTGCCCTTTATTTGCTACTTTTTGAGATTTGATTGAATAGTGTGAGCCTTTCTGATATCTTCTTTGAGCATCTTAACTCCCTTACTAAATTCACTGAAATCTGTTATGTTTCGAGACTGCTCTTCCTCAGACATCAATGGCGATGATAATAATCCTCTAACTTCTATATATTCTTGCCAGTATTTTGAAGCTTCTTCTTCCTTTGGAGGCTCTAAAGCTAAATTAATGATTGCCTATCATAATTTTCTCCCATAAACATTAAGAAAAAAGAGCTTAATTAGTTAATTAATTGAGAATAAAATAACTTAATTTTCTTTATTTAAGGATCCGATTTTCGAACACCAAATCATAGGTGTCGATTAATTCAGATTTAAGTCAAGTAAGACCACTAAAAACGGCAAAACTCTTAGTATTTGAATTTTAACGCAATTGCATTATTAAGACTCTGGATATTTGATTACCTTATATAGAGGTCTTCTTGCATCAGTAATTTCTTCATGACAAGTAAGGCATTCACATTGTAAAGCCTTCTTCAACTCTCCCTGTGTGCAATTACAACGTTAATTCCTTATATTTCTAACAATTTGTACTGTCGTCTTAGATATTCAGACATCCTAGAATTTCGATATGAATAATGCTACTGTGTTAAAATTCGACAGAAAAGCTCAAATCTGGATTAGTCGGCACAAGATCCGAGGATTAAGTATTACCTTGTATATAAGCATTTCGACAAGCAACATTTCAATTTCGTAAGCTTCATGAGGTTTGTTTTCCATTTTGGCCTTTTTCATTTCTCTTTCAAGGATTTCAACTGCAACAGTTTCATTTCCTCTCATTTCCAGCTTCGCAACTACTTTCTTAATTGCAAATTTAGTAAACATGATTAACATTTATTAATAACTATTAATTAAAATCATCAATTGATTAACAAAAAGCAGAAAAGTAGTAATCATAATTAATTAACCTGAAGCTTATTAAAATCAGGATGTTCCTCAGAAATCAAAGTCTTTAATTCAGTTTCAGCAGCATTAAGCGAACTTATGTCTGCTCGAGCTTGATGATACTCCATTAATCTTTCCAAAGCCAATTTTCCTCCATGGATTGCTCCAACAGACATAGCCCTTTTAAACACACGTTCTTTACTTTTGTACTGTCGTTTATAACCAAAACGATATGCTATGTAACCGCTCGTAATTATAACAATTGAGGTTGCCACCGCCGCCGCCGCCGCTGTTCTCATCATAGATATATATTTATGTGTCACTCGCATGGTCTTGGAACAGTAAGATTTTGATGACAAAATTGAATCTGTAGTATTTTTTAAGGTGATGAGCTTAGATTATTCTGGTCTTAGTTTGCTTGATGCGTAAGGAAACCTCTCATTATGGCCAAAATTTATACTAACCCAATATGTAAAGCAACAAAATTTTCTCGGGAATCCTTAGGTTTCAAGAAAGAGAGAAAAGAAAAGAAAAGAAAAGAAAAGAAAAAAGCAGATGCTTTACTTTGAGAACTTGAAAATTCAAAGTTGATTATAGTAAAATTTAAATAAATAAAAACCAAGAAACGAAACCCCTTCTCTAATTCTGTAAAACAATGGAATCTATGCTATTTCATGGAAATGGAGGTCTTCTTCCTCCTCTTGTTAAACGCCCTTCATTTCTAACATCTTCACTACCTTATACTAAACTTAATTTCACCCAAAACCATATTAATCACACTAAATTCAGTTCAGTCAGAAAAGTGTTGATCCGCCCTGTAATTAGGGCGGAATCAGAAAATTACGACGGCAGGAAAATAGTGAAAGGTGTGTCCATAGCCGCCATGGCTTGTGTTTTAGGTATAATAGGTTCTTTCAAAATGAACCAAAGAGCCATTGCTGGTCCAAAAGAATATAGTTCAAAAGCACCTCGTCGTGATATTGGGAGTTATGCATTAAATGGAAAATCTGCATTAGAATCATTATTTGAAGTTAATGTGAGGTTAGCTTCGAGTGAAGCAATAAAGCTTCCTTCTTCTCTTCCTCATGAGCCTTCAACAGAACAAGTCAAAAATATTTACAAGGTTATCTTCCTAATAAGGTTTATCTTAATCTTCATTATATTTTTAAGCATGTTTAAAAATGCATTAGTATATTAATAGTTTAACTCAAGATTAAGATATTAAGAATATGTTTGCAGATGAAAGCGGTACGACTAATGAAAGATGGGAAAACAGGAGAAGCGGTGTCGTTTTTGCAGAAAGAATATAATCGTCTATCTAAATATGCTCGAGCGTCTGCTTATGAAATTGAGATGGCATTAGTTGAAATTCTTATTTGTCAGGTTTCCAAATTAAACTCCTAATCAATTATTAGTTCTCTACTAATTATGATTACTTTATTTAATTCTAATTAATTTGTTTGCTTAATTATTTTCAGGGAAAATACCAAGAAGCATTGAAGTGTAATTGCCTTAAGGAAGATGACCATATGCGTATACATTCAGATGGTCGATTTCCTCTTTACAAGGTTAGCCATTGATAAGAAATTATAGTATATAATTTTGGGGGAAGTTTAATTAAAATTTAAAAAATAAATAAACATTTTATTTTTTTTTATTCATAAAAAGTCTCGTAATTAGTAATTATTAATCATGATTATGTTAACTACACAGGCTATTATTCATACGATGTTGGATCACGTAGATCAAGCTACAAAATGGTGGGAAGAATATGTGAAAGCAGTTCAAGGATTGCCTGACCCTCGTGGAATAAAATAATAAAATCAATTAATATAATTTGTTTTTTGGTATTAAAGCATGTTTAATTTCTGTTTATATAATTTATCCATGCATATTTGTTAAAAAAAAAATCTTAATTGTAATTTTATTACTTAGACCATCTATAATTAAAAGTGACCACGGGCCAAGCCAGGCCGGTTACAAGTCTCGGCCCACTGGGCCATTAGGGAAAATATTGAATCTTAGCCTTTCAAAAGAAATATGACTATAGTTTGTATTTTTATTATATGTAAATACCTGACTAATTTCAAAATTAAAAAAAAATCATAATTAAATTCATGTATGATATAATTCATTGAATTCTAAATAAGGTAGCTTTTAAATCAAGTTACAGCCCAGGAGAATCCAATAATAATAAATGGGCATGAAGTTTTGGAACAAAACCCAAATATGAAATAAGCCCAAAGAAACTATGGGCTGAAGCTACCAGATCCTATTTGGACCCACAGAAATTGCCCAAATCCCCTTAATTGACTAACAATGGCTAGACTTTCACACTTTTTTTAGTTTTTTCTAAAACAAATTGGTCAAACGATTGGTCCAACTTTTTTTTTAACCACGTGGTCGGTTTTTTGTTTTTTAACCGATTGGTCGATTTCTAATCACTAAATCTTGGTTGACATTAATTCAGATTCGAGCCGAATACATAATTGAGATATATGAATAAAATTATTGGGTTGATATAAATGATATCAAGCAGCAGATAGAATAAGAGTACGTGTAGATTAAAGAGCGAGACAAGATCTCCCAATCTCATGGACCAAAACATAATCTTATTTGGATAATGTTGGTATACAAAGCCAAATTGTCAGAAACTGAGCCATCTTTCCCAACAAAAACTCTCACATGTACTTCACATGTACAAAATTGTATAATTTCAAAGGACTTACTTCTTTTGTCCTAATGTAGCAGTCTTCACACATGAAGACGCGCGAAGCCTACGTTACTCAGCCGGCGAACCGCCAAATATGGAGAAGCCAGGCGGGATAACTACATGTGATGGCCGATGGCTTCTTATTGCCATTTGCCAAAACCACACCTAAATGTTAGTGCACGTGTTCACTTAACGAGATTACTATGTTATATATGTATGTTCGTGACCTCCAAGTTCGTGGGTTATATGACGCAATATAAGCCCATGCCTATGATCTCACACTTTTTAATTATTAATTAATATATTTTATTAATTTATTTCGAAAATATTTATGTTTAATAAATTGACAAAAAATATATTTTCAGGTTAACAACATTGGAATTCAAATTGTCATCCTAGACTTAAGAGTCACAGGCGTGCTTCTGTACCATCACGTGGCAATCATATGTGCGATTCGTGTCGGGTGGGGGCCGTTTTTTACTATTCTATCTATGCTGCTAACTAATAATAACTACCCAAACAACAAACTTATCATAAAATTACGTTTTATTTTTTCAGTCGGTTCAAATTATTATTATTAGTATATGATTTATTTTTTTTCAATAATTTAATTTTAAAAATAAAAATAATATGAATTAAAATATTTATATCATGAGAACTATTAAATGTGGGAAAATTGTAACAATTATAATAAGAAAACATATTTACTATATTGATTTTTACTAAAAAAATTATTAAATAGATATTTATTGGATTATGGATATTTTTGGGGGAAAATTGTTAAAAATAATATATATTTTTCTAATATGTAGGTGGATTTGGATATGTATGGGAACAAATAGGAAGGTGGGTCCAACAGCTGTGCTTAAAGTTTAAAGAAGAAATGGGTGTTTGTGTACCGTTGATCAAGTTGAGGAAAAAAATGTGGGGTCCAGATTGATTTAGCCAGAAGGAGGAAGAAACTAGAGCAGGCAAGGCAAGGCAAGGCGAGGTCTTTAAGCTTAGAACTTTATATAAACCAACCTGGAGAAAATAGACTTGACAGAAATAAAATAAGATCAAAAGCAGCGAATGAGAAACGTCCACGTAACTGTCAAAATCTGACGCACCCTAACATTCCACGTTTCAAAAGCCAGATTCGTTGGAGTGTAAGAATACGGCTTACAATTGAGCCACGTGTTCATTACCCCACACGAGTTGTACTCGAGGTTTTTAGGTTGTCTAAAGGAGTTGAATATATGAATAAGGGAAAATATTTATACCAAAATTAAATAAAAATTATTCGATAATTTACTGTATAATCATACTTAATAACTTATTTAAAAACGGAGAGAGTACCGAAAATATAATATTATTTTAAGTCGGATTAATATTTATGATGCAATTAATCTTATAATAAGACTGCTGCCATTAATGAAGAGTTCTAAAACCCACACCACACACACATCACTTGTATATATATCTTTGAGCATGCAATGAATGCAATTTGTTTCTCCATCCAAATCATTTTAGTTCCATACTTGAGATTCTACCATCATCCTCTTATCTTTATCTCTTCATAGTAAATTCTCAAACCAAATATAATCCAGACAAATGTTACGGACTCAGATAATATCGCAAATTATACAATAAAAAAAATCTCATATTCAAATAATCTATTTTTAAATTAGTACTAACGTATGTAGTCACAAAGAATCAAAATATTAGACGAGTTCTTAATTTTTAAATGTAAACTAACTAATTTGATTAATTCTTTGTTTAATTATTTTTTTATTAACCAAGAGGTGTCCTAAAAGAATCCCGACTATAATTTATAAATGACACTTTTAAGCTATAAACACATTCAAATTAATTTTTATTGAGCCCGGTAATTTCTTTTTGGAATACAAAGCTCTAACCTCAAGTTTTAAACAGTTGCGAACATGAGAAGTTTAAACTTATCTTCGATTATTTTTTGTTTAATTATTAATGACTTATAATTATATAAATGATAATTTGAAATATGAAAAAAAAAAAATCTACTTTATGATATAAAATCCCAACCATCAGTTACTCTTTTTTTTTTTAAATATATATAATAATTTCCATAAATTCGTTAGTCATACTTTTACTTAGTTTGATAAAAAAAAAAGTAATAAATTTAATTCTGAATTTAATTTTATTATTCTAAAATTAATACTAAATAATTAATAAATATATTAAAACAAATAAATTAATTAAAAAAAATAAAGAAAGTCTTCCAAAAATCATAACTAAAATTTCAAATTTAGACTTAAATATATAAATTGTTAGAAAATTAAATTATTTAGGTGAAAATAATTTAATTTCATGAAATATTTTGAAAATTTTATGTAACATCAGAGTCAATAATCTGTAAAGTAGTATTAATATATGTCAGTGTTATATGTTGAAGGTCAGATTCAGTCTTTCCTTTGACATAACATTGTCATAATTTTTCCATTGAAAGTGAAATTCACTGATTTATAAGTACACTAATAAGTATTTTTATTTTATTTTATTTTATTTTTTTCCTCTTTTAATTTTTAATTTTTAATTGTTTGAAAATAAATATTAAAAATCAAAACAGCTAAACATTACTTAGAGTTAATTTAGTTGATAATAGGTAGGTTTAGGCATGCATATGTTTTTTGGTTTCTAGAGAGACAAGTACTTAGTTAATAATGTTGTTCCATTAGGTATCTTCAGAATTTATAAAGTACCAAAAGGAAATGAATAAATATTGACTCATTAATGGGTTGGGTTGCAAACGAGTTGAGTCATTTGCGAGCGACTCGATGTTCGCTCGATAAAAGCTCGACTTAAGTTCGGATCGATAATAAACGAGCCGAGCTTGAGTCGAATATTCGAGCTCGTTTAATAAACGAGCTGAGCTCGAGCTGAGCAGTTAGACTCGCAAGCCGGCTTGCGAACGACTTGTTTAAAAAAGCTCGCGAGTAGCTCGTTTGACAGGTTCGTGAGCTGCTCATTAAATAAGCTTGCGAACCTATCAAAACGACATCATTTTAATACCAAACTGAAAAATATGCTTCAGCCAAGCTACCTGACTCACCACTTCATTTTTTGTTATTTCATTTATCTTTTATTGAAACTGATATTTTCATTTTCTTACTGAAATGACATTAAAAATGAATTTTTTCTTAATTTTTGACTAACTTTTAACGAGTTCAAACACGAGCTCGAATAGCAGCAGAAAACGAGCTCGAACTTATTTGTGAGATAAAACTCGAGCTCGAGACGAGCTCGAATTCAAGCTTATTTGCGAGCTTGAACTCGAATAGCAACATAAAACAGCCAAGCTTGGTAGTTGAGCTCGAGCTCGTGGAATTTAACACGAGCTCGACTCGAGCTCAAGTTCGTCAAAGTTAATACAAGCTCGACTCGAGCTCGTGAAATTTAATAAGAGCCGAGCTCGACCAGCACAATATTCCGCTCGGCTCGGTTCGTTTGCAGTCCTATGAACGAGTTTAATTTTAAGTTAGGTAGGTCTCTACTACATAGCAATTTAGAAAGTGACCTAAATAAATTGATAACCCATCAATTTGGAATTCCATTATTACCTAAAAGAAATGCTAATCTCTTCAATTCATATTACCAAATTAAATGGGTGTCTTTTCAATATAAAAGAAATCATAAAAGGTGATGTTCTTTGAAACATTAAATCAATTATTTGCTCAAACTATAATCATCATCTATATGCATATGCTTTCCATGATAATGATAATAATAATAATAATAATAATAATAATAATAATAATAATAATAATAATAATAATAATAATAATAATAATAATAAATGTGTAGTAGAATATTATGGAGAAAGATAGAAAATGAGGAAGAAGATGGTATATGATGTATTGAAAGCTACACTTTACCTGCATTTACACAATATTCTCTCTTTATTCCTTCTTTCTTTCTCGTTTCTGAAGCAACTTTTATTTCTATATTTAAAAAGAATCTATTCTTACAATTCTATTTTCAACCAATATATAATTTTAGATTACTGATTGAAAAAGCCTCTTCATTATCAACTAAAGGTGAAAGTTTAAATTAGTTTAATTTTATGATTAGCAAGAATTAAACTAATCGAGATCAATAATATAATATAAGAGATTAATTCAATTGTTCTGAGTTTTGAAAATAAGTATTAAAATAACGAGTATTTAAATGAATAAACTATGTTTAATACATGCTATTACGATTAAGATATAAATAATGTTTAAAAATATTAAATTTTAAAATAAAACTATGAAAAAACTTCCCCTTAATCATACTTATTTATTCTAAATTAAGTAAGACTAATTACGAACTATAATTATACAAATATTCTTGATATTGATGCATTGGACATTATCATTTCTTAGGCCATGATGTGATAGTTCCTCTCATAGTTAACAAACAAACACAACTTGGTTTGCTTTGTGATCCTAATGATGAAGATAAAGAGATCTTTTATAACCTTAGCATTACCTATGAATCCATCAAATCTCTCTCTCTCTCTCTCTCTTTTATATA
>CANUEY010578153.1:0-26880 GCA_948099555.1 Croton setiger
ATTAAAAACATATCCAAATCATTTACTTAATTATCATATCATATATCATATCAAATTATAATGCATTTTAATCAAAAATGCACAAAATATATGTAGTGACGTCAAAATGACCTAGGATTTAAATCGGGGGTGTCACACATAGGAAAGTTTGTGATTAGGCAGACATCATGCGTTGCTCATCACCATTTAATATTCTGGTCTTAGCATCTTTTTGTTTGCCATTGTTGATACAATTAAAGATCTTTCAAGGGTTGTTTATGCATGATAGAGGGATGAACAATGTAATTTGTTTTGGTCTCATTGTGATAATTTGAATTCAACTTGGCTGCCAGTGTTTCTGTGCAGAAATTGTTTTAAAGTAGAGGCCATATGTTGGATTTTTTATCTAATGGTTGTTTTCGTTACTGTTTTAAATCTGGATGACTTGATTGAATTGGGGGATAAGTTAGAATGATGTGGGAGAAAGAATAATAGGTGAAAAGTGAGGCTAAGGGCAGTTTGGTCATTTTGCTAAAATGTGTGCCTTAGAATGAAATTTTGATAGGTTTTGCTTCTTTGTTTGCTGGAATTACATGATATCTTAATTACAGATGTTGATTGTGGTATAAAATGGCATGAATGAATGTTTGTTTGTGGGATGGGTATTTTTGTAATTTTGCTAAATTTGGGGGTCAAATTGTAATTTTGCTTTATTTATCTTTTGAATGTTGATTTGCATGATTGGATGGTTAGTTATTTGATTTGGCTTGAATTGTGGTTTGAATGGATGAACTTTATATTTTGGTTTTATTTGTAATTTTTATTAATTTCAAGGTCTTTATTGTAATTTTCGATTTATGCTTTATTTTTGTAAATATTGAGTTTGGGTTTTAATTTGGGGATAATCATGGGTAGACATGTAATTAATAGGAAAAAGGTTGTAATTAGTTGATTACGATTTTAAATTTCCGCAATTTATTTTTCCGCAACTTTTAATCGCTTTCTCGTTGTGTTTTGAATCGAACTTTAGTAATCACCGTTTAGGAACATCGAGTAGTGTTTTCAAAAATAAATTAATCGACTTGACTTATTTGGAAAACAAGTTTGGTTTGAGAGGCCGGTTTTATACCGGGCGTTAGTCGAAATGTAATTTCGGCTAACGTACCCAACCCTCTTACCCAAACTTTGGTTTTGACTAATGCCTTATCTATTTGAAACGGAGTCAACTTTTTTTAATTAAATTGGTTTTTTCAAAAACTGGTATCCCGACGGGTGGCGACTCAAAAACTATTTTTAAGACCGACTAGTTCGGCACTATCCAAAATGTTTTATCATTTGTTTTTCAAAATAAAAAATTGTAAGTTTTCGGTTTAATTAAAATCGGAAAATCGTCGCAAGTCGGGATCGACCTCACATACCTTTTCTGTAACATCCTAACTTATAACCCTTACGTCATAAAACATGCCATTTTTTTTATAACATATATAACATGTTGCTATCACTCTTTAATCATGTTAACATCTTTCACATATTCACAATATTCATAATCATGTCATTCATACAATACATGTATAACATATGACAACTCTTCTCTATTACCTCACTTCTGGTTATGCCTGTCTTTTTTTCTGAACTATAAACATATATCGTTTCGCACTTTGCAATTGCGAAATGACCCAGCAGAATGAGGAATTTCCCCAACTATTTCGCAACTTCAATTTGTGAAATAGTGGTAGTTTCGCGATCTCTAATTGCAAAACTACTGTTTCGCAACTTTAAGTTGCAAAACAGTTGGGAGCAATTAATCTTCTGCAATTTCAACTTGCATAAGGTCCTATTTTATCCACAGTTCAAAATTTTTTCTTTCTGAAGTTCAAAATTTGAATTGGAATATTTTTATAACATATAAACCATACTGAACATTTAACATATCAATAATCGACAACAATAAACCAAAATCAAACATAATAATTTACATACCATAATTTACATATATCATAATAAGGTATACAAAACTATTGACAACAAACCTAAAATCACTATATCATTTATATTTTACATGTCAAAACATACTATTATTCATTACAAAACATAATGTAAACAAAAATCTATATGCAATTATACATATGATGCGGAACGAGGGAGAGAGGCTTAGGCTTCAGCTGAACTGACCTATGCATATGTTGGTGAAGTGCTACTCAAGAAGCAGACTTAAAAACATAAATTGCGATTTTGATAAGTCGCATACTTAGCAAGTGTAAACTAAAGTAAATGAAGATAACATATAAATCAATTTACCGTAATCCTCAATAAAGCTAATAATTTCTAAATTCATATTCATTGTCAAAACAATACAGTTTCACAAAATACAAGATGACATGTTATTCCATTTAGTTTCGATGTGATCCATCGACCAAATGTTGCCCCGGAAATTTCACAGAATAAGTATCCATAGCTGGCCAGTAACATATAGACCTAAATAATTCATAGGTCAAAATCATATTCATATAATGATCCGAAGATCCATCTGTAACATATAGTGATCCAAAGATCCATTCGTATCGTAATTTGACCCGAAGGTCCATCCGTCAATTCATATAAAAACCTGTAGGTTTCTTTCGTGAAATTTGCAAACACTGGTTACGATGATCACAACGGCCTTATTTAAGTCCTGTAAGAATGCACTGATATGATAGATATTCATTATCACAAAAATTTATATAATCTCATAACCAGACTTCAATATCGGTCCAAATAGTATATATATTTAAAAGCAAATCTCAATAAGTCAATTGATCAGATTTCAGTACCGACTCAATGACCAAAATCACAACATTTCAATATTCAATAATTTTCAAATGACTGGGCTTCAGTACCAGTTCAAACAATCAATAATCATATGTTCAAAGCAAATAAACCAATTGACCGAGCTTCAGTACTGGTCCAAACAGTTCAATAAGCATATAATATCAATTTTATTTAAATCAAGTGACTGGAGTTCAAGATCAGTCTAAACAGTTCAATTTCAATAATATTTAACATATCACAATATCACAATTCACAAACAAAAATCAGTAAGTTTACCCTTACCTCAAAACTGTGAGCTAGGTCGGCTCTTGGGTTGTTTACCCCGTCCCCCTTTAGAACTCGATGCTCCTATAATGCATAACATACCAAAAATATTCAAATTGTCATATAAATAATTCACATATGCTATGATGCATGATTAAACATTTATCTCTTTTAATTAATTTAATTTTAATACCAAATAATATTATTTCCTTTCAATTTTAATTTAAATCACATATTTTCTATATTAAAATCACTTAAAAACAATATAAAAATTAATTATCAAACTTAATTTTATCAAATATTAATCATATTTAACATTAATTATAATTATCAAACTTAATTTATTTGCCAATTTGTCCAAATAATAAAAATAAATTCAATTTAAATAAAAAAAAGGACTCAATTGAATAATTTTTCAAAGTTTTCTAGGCTTAATTGAAGTCTAGTAGCAAGTTTTGAGGTCAAATTATAATTTTCAGAACTCAATTTGGGCAGAATGACCCAATTACAAACATTTTATACTTTTTAGAGGCATAATTGTAATGCGGCAGTAGTTTAAGGGCCAAAATATAATTATTTTAAATTAAAAACAGGCAGAGTGACTAAAATGAAATACGCCAAAAACTTCAAGGGTCAAAATGTAATTTATCAAAAATCAATTCTGGCAGGACTAAATTAAAAAAAATTAAAACTTTGTTGGAAGGACTAAATTGCATTAAATTATAAACTTTATGGGTCAAAATGTAATTTTACCAAATTCATGTACTCAGGAGGTAATTTTCATCAAAACGCAGCACAAGCTGCTGTTTTGATCTTCTTCTTCCTCCAGCCACTAATTTTTCCAATTCCGCCTGTTTTTGGACCCAACTTCCAGACGATTTTCTTGCGGTTTTTGGGCGACTTTCCGGCCGTTTCTCACCACCAATCTCTCCCCAAGAACACCTCTAGAGATCCCTCAGCCTCAAATCAAGCCATGCAAGCTAGATTGTTTTCTTTTTCTCTCTCTTTCTCCCTTCTCGCTCACTGTTTCACTCTGCACAACCCACTGTTTTTGCTTTCTTTCTTCATTTCCAAGCTATATCTTCCTTCTTTCTCACTTCTAATCTTCTCTAACACTTCTAAGGATTACATAAAAGCCATAAAATCAAAGCTTTCTTTCCTTTTTTCCCTTTTCTTTCTCTTTTCTCTCTTTTCTCTTTCTTTCTCTCTTTTCTCTTTCTTTTCTATTTTCCCTTGTTTCCCTCTGTTTTCTTGCCTCTTCCACCTCTTCACTACTTCATCTAGACCCTTAATCATCCCAGAAACAAATCTAATTAATCACCTTTACACCTCTTACTTAGTTTTAAGTTTAATTAATCAAAATATCTTCATATTCTTAACTTTTTTCTTCTCCTCCTTTTCCCTTTTTATCTTCTGTCCAAAATCACTTTCTTTTTCATCATTTATTTCATTTAAATCCTTTAAATAATAATTAAAAACAATATTTAAAGTTTCAGCAAAATCAGAACCGAAAAATATTCACGGCTCATTTGGCGCCCGAAATCGACTCCAGAACCTCAGTGATGCTGGTGGAACTGAAATCGTACGATGTCATCATAGTTTTAGGGTTCGAAAAACAAATAACATTTATTCAATAACTAAAACATAAAATGCCAAATTCATTTCTTTTATATTTTTTGCGTCTCCGACGTTTTATCGGTCTCGTAAGTAAAAACCCTAAACAGGTCTCGTTTATGTCGACTGACAGTAAACAAGATTAAAATCATAACTTAACTCATTCACATTCTTTATTTAATTGCATAACATATTCAAATCATAATTTTCTTAACAAATAACCAACTTTAATTTAAATGATGTTTGTGCGATGAAAATGTATATTATGTACAAAATGACGTCATGAATGATGTTGAGTTTGGTTAGGGGTGTCACATTTTGGAAACGACCCAGTTCTTTAGCATGAAAATAAATTTTAACCTAATTTATTCTCAAAATGACATATTTTTCCTTTTAACTCTTACAAGAGTTATATGTATAGTTTCTTTATAGTATTTTTATAATCTATTTATATTTTATATTTTGTTTATAACTAAAAATTTGCTATTTTGAGAATTTTATTAAAAAACATTTTTACATAATTTAGTGAAGTATTTATGTAAAATTCCAAAAAATAATTATCCGAAATAAGTAATTCTTGCGTGTAATTCATGCTGCTGCCCATGTCAAAAACTGTCCAAAAGTAATTCTTCAGTGTAATTCATGGTTCTGCCCATCTTAAAAACGGACATATTCGGCATTTTCGGCTAAAATTGAAAAGAATTTGGCAAATTTGGATACATTACACATTATTTGTGCAAAGTGAGGGGCCAAATTGAGCAATATACCTTTTAGGTGAGCAAAAATAAAGAAATAGAAAAAACGACATCGTCGGTTGATTGATTGTCGGTGGAAGAATCGGGTGGGTCAGCTCCACAGTTCGGAACAGCCTGTATGGGATAACAGTCGAGCATCTTCTACCAAGTACAACTAATATCAACCGTCGATAAATGTCAAAGATGCAAGCGAGTTAAGCACTGATGCATTAACTGGTTTACGGAAAGCTGAAAGAGACTTGCGATCCAACACCAGTTTTTCCTTTCCTTATTCTTGTTCGGGATTTGGGGTTATTTACTTCACTACTTGTGATCAGAAACTGCAGATCCAGAAATCAGTGAAGGGAAATGGAGAAGAAAGGTTGGGCAAGTGTGGCATTGTTATTGGCATTGGCGATGTTGCTGTCGGTATATGGAGATGATTCGGAGAAGACGATAGTCAAAACGGTGAAGGGGAAGAAGGTTTGTACGAGAGGATGGGAGTGTAAAGCTTGGTCTGTATATTGTTGTAATCAGACTATTTCAGATATCTTTCAGACTTATCAATTTGAGAATCTTTTCTCTAAGAGAAATGCTCCGGTGGCTCATGCTATTGGATTTTGGGATTATCAGTCTTTCATCACTGCTTCCACAATGTTCCAGCCACTCGGTTTTTGTACCACCGGCGGCAAACTCATGCAGATGAAGGAACTCGCCGCCTTCCTGGGCCATGTTGGCTGCAAAACCTCTTGTTAGTACTCTCTCTTTCTCATTTCATTCTTTTTCTTTCTATAAGAAATTTAGTTCAATAGTTTCACATTCACTTTGCCCATATTACCAATTCTGGTAGAATTTGCTTCGAGCTTTAGTAATCCTTTAGCTTAGAATTTGAATTGGGAATATATCAATGAATTTGTGAACAATTTCAATACAATTTTCTGGGGTGTTGGTTTTTTTTTTTCTTCATTGTGACAACGCCAAGTTAATTAATTCTGAATGGGGTTTTTATGCATATAACAATTAACATAACTAGTTTGTATGATAATTTCAGGTGGTTATGGAGTGGCTACTGGAGGACCATTGGCTTATGGTCTTTGTTATAACAGAGAAATGAGCCCTAGCCAGTCATACTGTGATGACTTCTACAAATTTACCTATCCTTGCACTCCTGGTGCTGAGTACTATGGTCGCGGTGCCTTGCCAATCTACTGGTACTATATGCTATCTCTTTGATTAAGCATTTTTCACATTTCTTTTCTGCCTCACGGATCTGTCTCTTTTATATTACCTAAGCCAATTTATATTAATTTTATGGCGTCAAAGCCGATAAATCATGATTGAGTCCCATATTCATGAATTAGGTCAAGGTTATTGATTCCAAGTGGTGTTATTTGGTAATGATAGAAAGTAGGTTGTAATATTTTAGGTGCACAAGATGATGTATTTTGTTGTGTATTGTGGTTGGATCATAAAAATGTTTAATATGCATTGTTAAAGGTTGATGTATAAGATGATATTTTTGTGGTAGGAACTACAATTATGGAGCTACTGGGGAAGCTCTAAAGGTGGATTTGTTGAGCCATCCTGAGTACATAGAGCAAAATGCCACTCTAGCCTTTCAGGCTGCGATTTGGAGGTGGATGACCCCGATGAAGAAATCACAACCTTCGGCTCATGATGTCTTTGTTGGCAACTGGAAACCCACAAAGAACGATACTTTGTCCAAGCGGATTCCTGGTTTCGGTACCACGATGAATGTTCTCTATGGGGATCTTACTTGCGGACAGGGTGATATCGATGCCATGAACAACATCATCTCCCACTATCTGTATTACCTTGACTTGTTGGGAATAGGCCGAGAAGAGGCTGGGCCAAATGAATTGCTCACTTGTGCAGAGCAGAAAGCATTTAATCCATCACATTCTGATTCTTCTGCAACATCTTAAGCTTCTTAGTGCGTAGATTGTCACGCGGGTGATTCAGCCAATGAAGTGTGTGCCAGCTAAAGATTATTAAGGTCATTTCAGATTATAATGTTCTTGGAAATCAAATTCCTTGGGATCATATACAATAAGTATTGTTTTGTTCGCCTCTTGTAGATTTTCAATTCATTGTTTAAAATTCTTACTATTATAAACTGTGTGCATAATGTACTGTATTTAATACTTGTCATTTGGTGTTTGGACTGCCGACACTCCTTAGTAAATGCAGTTTTACTGTTTCATGCTAATTCTCTTGGCTTGCATCAGTAACTTTTCTATTTCCACTCCTCCCGTTCTGTGGCATTGCCAGCTCACTCATCACCATTACCTGGTTACTAATTTCTTGCATCGATTAGTACTAAGCTAATCAATTTACCTATTTCTATCCAATTTCATGTCTCTTGTTGCGATATTTCCAATAACAGTAGGAGGGTCGTTCCTTTAAATAGGCAGGAAGGGGCCTAAACCAGCCTCTTTTCCCTCTTCTCTTGTTATTCGTTTTCCTTTGTCTGCTTATTTCGAAGATAGAAAATGATTGTTTGCATCAAAGGGAGCTTAGAGAATAAGAGCGAAGAAGGTGAAGCTACTGCTAAAAGATGTAATGGTTCAGGTAATACATTAGCAGAAGTGCTTGTGCCAAAGGGATCCCCCAGCTCGTTCAATGTATGTAAGAATGTAGTAATAGTAATGGATGCGTTGAGGGAGTTCTCCCGAGAGCCTCTCCAATGGGCACTTGATCATGTCATTCGAACTCACTGTACAATCACTCTTCTTGGAGTCATGCCCTGGCTGCCTTTACCATGTAAGCTTCTTCAATGACACTGTTCTATTTTCCTTTTCTGCTTTTGTAATTCCCAAGTGTTGTATTGTAGTGTCATGCAAGACATGGTTAGATGTTTGGACATTTGATCACGGAGATTTGTCAGCACTCAAATGTAGGATTGAGTGGAAAAATGATCATAAGTATCAGAAGGTTCGGAGAATTATTGAGCAATGCGAGCAAAAAGGGGTTCGTCTTTTTCTCAATTTCTTCAGCCTAGTAATTCATATAAATCAATTCTCGACTATATAATAATAATTAGGAGCAATGCTCAGTTTAGCACTTTAACCTGTACATGATGATCAATTTTTCAACTTTTTTTTTTCTTTTTTGGCCAGTTTACACCCTAAGCTTGCACAAAATCAATCAATGAAGTCATTATTAGATAATCTATACCCCCCCCCCCCTGTATCATATTTTAGAGAAAATGGGTTAATTTTGTATACTATGACCAACTGCTGCTTGTAGGTAGTCCCGTCAATGAAAGTAGCAATGGGCCACCCTTTGAAACTAGTGGTACTTGAGCAGACCAAAAATCTTCATGCTACCTTGGTGGTTCTTGACAGGCATACTTCCCTGCTAGGATATTATTTCAATCTCTGATTATTTTATTATTCAATTAAATTTAATTGAATCAAATTTGTGCATTATGATAGGCATCTCAGGAAGAACAAAGCTTTTTTTGCAGAAAGATTACCTAGTAGTGTAGTGATAATGAAGGGTGATGGAGAGGTTGATATGCTCAAAATAAAGTCGAACATCGACTATTCTGGAGGCCTAACGCCGGGAACACCAGAATCACTGGCCACTGTATTATCTACACCTCAGGTTATTCTATCTGAAGCTTTGTCGGCTCAAGTGAAGAACCACAAGAAGGAAAATTTAATTACTAGTGAGTAGAGTGAATGCACATATTGTTTTAAATTATATTTGCTCAAACCTCTTTTGAAGCTGACAAGAAAGCAGAATCTTTACCATTCGGGTGTGGGCATCACAAAAATTTTGTTTTGCAATTGTTTTGATGGGTTGAAATATAATTAATTGCAGGTCAATGTGAAAAAATATATTATTAAATGAAAAACTAAATCAGATAAGAAATACATACTAAATAATTTTTTTGTAAAAAAAAAAAAAAATATCCAAAATCATAAATCTGCAAGTATGGATATGAGAGAATTGAGACAATAAGACAACGCTGCTCTTTGCAATCATCTCCATCTCCTGTGGTGTTTGTTCAAAATTAGCTTTCTACGTGGTGTTTAACTTTTTTGTATTAGCTATTTAAAAAAAATAATAATGAAAGTTAAATAGATTAGCCATTGAAAAATAACTTCTAGCATTTTTTCAAAAGCTATTACTGAAAACATGTTTCATTAAAAACCATAGGTTCACTAGCATGTATTTTACATAAGATGACAGATGATTTATTCTTGCAATAAGAATGGGTTCTGCGAAATTTGGTGCATTTTCTCTACTGCAATGTCTCCATTATTAGTGTACTCCAATAATTTCATTTTTCTTTTTCCTTCTGCCTACTATTTGAACACAATCACAGTAATAATATCTAAACATTGCCCATCATCCAATTAATGATGCTAAATAGAATAGAATATTGAAACAACATACAAATACTAAGCCAACAATCTAATCACTTGGAAAAGGGCCAACAATAATCCACCCTCTCTCGCACCAAAACTTTTTTTCATTTTCAAAAACTCGAGCCATCCAAGAATACACATTTTTTGATCTGAAATGAACTCACTTTTCATGTAAAGCCTTCATCAAGTATAATCGGCTGAAGCTCTGGCCAGCAACCCTACAAAGTAATGGCGCACAGAAAATCAGAGTGAAAAAAAGACAAATGGGTGTAACAGAAGGATAACAGAATTTGAATTCCGGACAAGTAATAAAATCATGCAGCCAAATCTATCTACATACCCAATAAAATTAAGCATACTACCTACGCACTAAATTCAAATAATCCAGCAAGTGAAATAATTCAGCCAGAGATTATGCTTGTAAAAGGCACATGGCAGCAAAGCAATGAATCAATATATTGTACGTTCATGATGTCTTGTACTCTTAACAAGAACAAATGCATGAATAGGGAGGGAAGGCTTATTTTTCATAGAGCATGCAGGTCCGATCAACAGTCATCAGAAATTAATTCTCAATTTACATCAGGTAAAAATTCAAGACTACAGTTCAAAAGGACTCCCTAATGACAGTTCAAACAGCATATCTCAAACTCCTATAGCATTTCTATATGCTTCTATATCTGTAACATACCCGTTGATTTGGTTGCAAAAGTTTGAAATTTGATTGGTTATAAGGAAACTGTCGAGCCGTGATGGTTCAGGAATTGGCTTAAAGATGGGGTTTGAAGGATCCTCCTCGGGCAGGGGCTCCTCTCCAGCAGCTTTCCGTGCCATGTTTTCTGACCTACATGTTATAGGACCTCAAATTAGATTAAAATAGGCATACAAACAATAAACCTGAATATAACAATTAAAGTGAATATCAACTGTAAATATTAGCAGAGTGATCCAGATTCTGTAGTAGACAGCAACTCAGCTCAAAATTTGTGCAGTTAAATTGTTTCAGACACGTACAGTAATTAATAAGCTAAGTAAGCAATTAAATGACAATAAAAACATTTTCACCATGATGCCTAGATGCTTATCCTCAAATGTCGGTTGTGTTATTTATTTAATGAAGAGTTTTGTGTTTCTTTAGATCTACATATAAGTTGAATTTGACAGCACCATAATGGTTGGTCAGACTAACATGCACAGCCTCTGACGTGAACTTTAAACCAGATAGTTAAAAAATAAGTAATGAGCTTACCAAGTTCTTTGCGATAATAAACATAAATAATAATAAAAAGCAATAGGTCAGCGAATTAATACTCATCCCCGTAATTGAGCACTGATTAATACTCTTTTACTTTATATCATTTCTTAGATACACATACACACGCTAAATCCAGACAGTTTCAAAGTGGATAATCTGCTAGCAACAGAAAAAGATGACTTGTTTAATAACACTACTCATTTTGGATGTCTATGCAAGCATTCTATACTAGATATCAAACACACCACTTTTCTCATTATACTGCTCCTCACATTCTTACAAAACAGCAGCACTAGCAATTGTACAAAGGTTTTCTAAATCAGATTTTGACCAAGAATCATTTGTATAAAAAAGAATGAAGTAACTCACATCCACTCATATAATAAGTCAAAAATGTAAAACTAAATCAAGTGGCAAATTTAATTATGATTATGTGTAATCATGTGCACTTTCTCCTAAACTACCATTCTTTATATCATTCTTCATAATTTCATAAACAATCTCAATTTCTACACAGTACACACTCTATAATTATATTTGAAAAATGATCTAGTTTATCAAGTTTGGGCCTCAAAATATTAATCCCAAAATGGCAGAAGAGTCGTCATTTCAAATATTCGTAAATCAGATGTATTTTAAAAATTCTACTGATTACTGTTGATTTCAATCAGATTTTACCAAAAATAGATTTTTGTCTGAGTCAGTAAAATTGTACGATTTCAAGGATTCAATAAGAAATTAGATTTTATATTATTGAACAAGGTTTTGCATTATAAAATTAAAAAATAATAATAATAAGACTCAAATCAGGATTAACCACCTAAAGCACAATTTCTAAGCTAGTAACAACATTATAGTCAATCTGCTAAGTGTTAACTACCTTACTCCAGTCCTCTTCCTGAACGAAGAGCCAAACCAAGTAACTCTTTTAAATGGGAACATAACTAAGGATCAAAACATTTTAAATATGATCTACCTTCTCTTCTGAAGCCATGCTTGCTGCTGAGCTTGCTGGCGTGAAAGGTTCCTATAGTAAAATTGGAACTGCAAAGAGAAGGTACTTTTTCAGAACATGATAATGGAGCACTCAGACATAGAATATTATTGGGAAAGAAAAAGACAGAAACCTTCTGCTGTTCAATTGACAGTTCATCCATGCATTCAACCAAAAACTCAACATTTCTCTCCATAAATGGACTGGTTGATAATTGTAAACGATCATAGTCACACTAATACAAGAAACCAAAAAAAAAAAGTGTCAGAATAAAGAGAGAAAACTACTTTTACAATACAAAATCACTCCAAAAAACAGTCAATATCTCACCTGGGTAACAGGTGAATCAGCCTCTAACTCAGTCATAAAGGCACTGATGAGTGCTGAATTTGAAACTTTGATCTGCGAGTGCATAAAGGAGAATTTGCATTAGTTGGAAATCATGCAGCCTCTTTTCAGTGCAATGGTGTGTGTTACAGTTAACAATACACAGTAAACTATTATTGAAGAAAGGAAATAACATAATCTTACAGGAATCTCCTCAAAAATATCAACCCATGACAAGTTCTTCTCTCTCAACCTATTGTAACAAATCAGATTAAAGATGAGACCACATTATATAGTTCAATCATATTAACTACATTGCAGCAGAAATATCCTTACTTCTCCCCAGTAAAATTATTATTGCGGTACAGATCCATGAAAGCATCAGAAAGCTTTAAGGCCTTTAGAGCTAAGACACCCTGATTTGATCTTGAAGGATCGTAAATTATGCACACACATCGGCTAATATTTTCCTGCAATCACCAATATTTAATTGTTGATAAATAAAAAGCAACGACACATCCACCCTTGAAAAATCAAGTAAAACATACATTGAAGCAAATGTGTACAAATTTCACTTTCAGAAAGAAATTTGGCTTCCTCAAAACTAGGATTCAAATTAGATGTTTTTCATCTTTGGTGAAATGCTACTTCCGTCATTGTTTGATAAAAATCATCTTCAATCAGAGTATTGAATAACGCTGAAACAATATACTCTCTCAACGGACTAAAACTACATCAGGGCGCATGAACGGAAATAAATTTTCATAGAAGGAAGAAACACTATTACTGGATGCTAGAGATAAACTGAGATGCATGACACCGTTCAACACACTGGTTTCCCATATTGGACACATGTCAGCGACAGAAACAATGACAGCTCATAATGTTTTGCTGTGTGTCCATAACTTCAGGAAAATTGGGTATCCGTTAGCAAACAAGTGTGTAGCTTGGGAAAGAAGAATGAACCAAAAACACGAGAAATTTAGAAAGCTCAAAACAAAAATTAACAGGAAAACAAAATGAATTGAAGACACTAAATCAAAACAGAGGCTCGAATAGGCCTGCATCATTTCTGCAAACGGACATCATGCAGTCAGCAGCATCTATCTTGAACATCTCCCTCAAATTCCTATATGTAGAGTTCGTAAAATTTAGCACATTGTTGTTATTTTTTTTTACTCCATTTGTTTAATGCTGTTCAAAATATTAATTATAATTTTATCATACATGTAACTATATATTTTATTATTTGACCCTCAAACTTTTAAAATTTATGCATTTTTCCCTGAGGCATTCGTCCTACATTTCTGAAAGTGGCATGTCCCCACATCTGTTTCCCCATTTCTGTGCCCGTTAAACATATGTGATGACAAGACCTCTAGAACTTAGAGGTTCACAGCCAAGCTACTAGCGCACAAAGTTGAATATGTTAAATCAAAAGTTCAACAAATTTGTGATCCAAAAAAAAAGGGGGTGGCTTTATAATTCTACAGCCCTACTACAATTATAACAATCTTTATACAGTCACAGTTTCTCCCCAAGAAACTCAACGAAATAAGCAATATCATATTTGGCTTTTTCCAGGAAAACATAATTGGTTATAAAAAAAATATTCAATTTTGGATTATGTTATTTTAACTAGGCAAACATGACGAGAAAATTTTAGACAAGCAACATTGTGGAGGAAAAAGTTCTGAAGTACCTGGTAATTCATGAAGGTTTCAATCAATTCAACAGTTTGGAAAGAACCTAACAATGTTGATTGATACCTGAAAATTAAAAAGAATAAAGGATCATGGATTGGACCAGCATGCACCTCTCATTTGTATGTATAACAGAGAATAACGAAAAATTTAGTCACACAGAGAATTAACTTATGGTTAAGAATATTATCACATTAAAAAAGAGAGAAAATTATAAAGGGAATGAATATTACACTGATTATTTAAAAAAAAAAATTCTTCGATGAAGAATTATGATGATAAGTAAATAGTATATGAACTAAGATCCTGAATGTAAGTTCTACGTTTGAAAACAAGTTTAAATGAGATGGATACAAAGGAGCATTATGACTATAATCACATCAAAACTGGACACTTGCTTTTGATGAGAAAAGAGAGCATCTAATCCCAATTAAGACAGATCACAAAAATAATCAAATTACAGACATACAAACAAAATGAAAGAATAAAATCCGTACTATTCATTAGAAAGAGCACTCAGAGGCCCCCAAAAGTACATGAAAGCAATACAAACTCCAAAAGACAAGTTCATTATTGGATAAGAACCTGTGAAAGCAAATTAGTTTTCAAAAACAACTATTAGTATTCCAATTTTCTCTTGCTCAGTTTGAGCCAGTCATCTCCAAAATAGGCATAAAAACTAAAATATGAATTTTTCCTTATAATTTCAAGTTCAAAAAAAATAGAAGGAAAATTAAACAGATTCAACCATTCCTCTGTTATTAGTAAAGAAAAGTTTCTTGCACCAAGTTTTAACTTGAAGGTATAGAATAAATAAATTCAAATGACAAAATTACAAGTGAAGCAAATATTTCAAGAGAAATGAACATATTTTCATTCATAAGCAGATGCATGGAACTAAAAAGAAAATCTTTCTCAAAGACCTCAAAATTTTACATACTAATTGCACTAGAAATAGAAAATTTCTTGTATAGTGATTTCCTTCGCTCACTTATTTTCAATGGATGATTCCACTCTTACTCTACATATTAACTGCACCAGTACTCTTTCTATTTGTGTTGTTTTTATCACTAAATTAATATGGTCTCAACCAATCATAGCCTAGGTGATGGTTTGGTCATTCATAAAACATCAATACAAATATAACGAAAAACACAAAAAGCTACAACTTGGCAAATGCAAACAATAAACACACGTGCAAAGCATGTGTTGAAAACAAATGCTAACCTTAAACAAAGTTTTTCATGTGCAATCTTATCAAATTAGAAAGAGAGATCAGTCGTTTAAACTCACCACCCAACTGTGTTATTGTCAACATTAACCTCCCTCAAGCATCTCATCATTTCAAGCTGGTAATTGGCACCATCAGCTTCAATTTCTTCGTCCTCCTCCCTAATCTTCGCATAATAATGAAAAATAATAAAGTTAAAGATACATACAAAGACATACAATTATTATTACATGAACATCAAGACTTTAACGTACCGGAAAAGGAAAACAGTTGGTGACCTCAAGAACGCTGCCAACATCCAATCCAAGGAGTTGGCCAGTGACCAAAGCCGGAGAAAATTCTTTGCAATGTTTGATTATTTTCAAAATTGCCTAATTCAAAGTGATAGTCGGACAATTAGCGCTTTAAATTTAATATTTTGAATTAGTTACCATGCAGACAAAGAGACTCACCAATCCCTCGATCTGAACAACTCGAAGAGGAGGAGCAACTTCCTCTGTTGAGGCAACCTGAAGAAACGACCTTCCCATTGCTGCACATAATCATTATCAAACTTATAGATTTTCTTACCAAACTAATGTTGTCGTTTATACAGAGAATGAATTTTTATGCAGAAAATAATTTAAATTAGAAATATATACATGAAGAGAAACAATAACAAGAAGACTTAGTTTAAAATTGCCAGAATGCTAAAAAATAACCTAAAAAACCCTACCTGCCATCGCTGTCACTACTTTGAAGAGGTCGACGAAAGATAATATGTATCGCCGATCGCAGGAAGGAAGGAAGAGAGCTAAATTGGAAGAGTAATTTGGGGCGGCACTCAGAACAACTCGAGAATAGGAAGCACTTTGGTCGTAGGGTTTTTTTTTCTTTATCAATAAAACTACGGCGTTTTATCTAACTGAAGTTTATATTACGAGCCTGGCATTGAATGAATAGAAAACTTTTCATGTTTTGGTAAAAGAAATTTTCGGATCCTTCATGTTAGAGTGGCCACAGCCGGGCCAGGTTCAGGTCATGGTTTAGCGGAGGAGAGGACTAGACTTGTCCAGTAATCAGCGTCCAGTAATCAGCGGTTACATGTTAGATCGGTTAACTGACTGTCCACAGTTCAGGTGACGATTTTTAGTACACCTATTAGTGGGCGGTTCGTTGTTTCTTGAACCGAACAGTTTTTTTTTTTAAATTATGTAAGTGAAAAAAATAAAAAAAATGTTGTGGTTTTCTAATTTAAATAAATTAAAATGAATAAAATAAATTACAAACATAGAAAAAAAAAATTAAAATGAATAAAATAAATTACAAACATAGAAAAAAAAATTTGAAAAAGTTAAAATTTTATTTATTGAATAGTTGAAGTTAAAATTATTAGATAAAGAAAAAATAATAAAAAGAAAAAAAAAATCGGACTTGTAAATAAATTTTTATTTTAAAAAAAAAAATATTTTGATTACGTATCTTCATTGGCAAAAATAAGAATCAAAGGCACATATTGAAATTTCGAAATCTCAATTTTATTTTTTTACCTCAATTTTAACGACGGAGGAGCTTTTGGTAATTTCCGAAGTCTTGTCGGAAGAAGAAGTTCAAAAGTCTTGTTTTTTTCCATCGACTAAAGCTCAATGGCTAACGGAAGCTTGTGCTTTAAGGTTTTTTGCTCTTAATTGAGTTTCTTTTTCCGAAAGGAGAAGGACGCCGACATTGTTGAGACTACCGCCATCAAAACTTCTTACGTAATTTTCATCATCATTGAAAATGTATTTTCGTGCCGACTTCTTAAATCCAAAATGTTGAAGTTGATTGCATCAATTGACTCAACTACAAATTCAAATTCTATTAACAAATATTTGTCAAGTTTCAGATAAAAACTTGCACCGGTTACCCGGCCTTTTTTGGTATTGGGAATAAATAAGGAACATTTTATTTTGGACCGCTCTATCGGATGGGAGCAGAACTCCTTATAAGGTCAGTAGATATAGCCAAAGCATTATTATTTAAAAATTCAAGAAATAATTCATTAATTGTTTGTATGGATTCATTAGAAACATTTATTTGTTCATTTTCAGGTAACTGTAAAGTGTCATAATAAACTTTTAAATAGTTTCTAAAACTTATAATTACACTTAGGATAAAAAACAACATCAACCAAAAATAGAAGCGAGATACTTTTAAAATAATACAACCATTTAATTTTCATAACTTGACAGAATCTTTAAAATACATATCATTTTCAAACATATGCAACTTATAAAAAATATTTATACTATATTGAAGAAAAATATGCAATATTGATTTATAAACATAACTAAAAATATTTGTAACTTCATAAAAAACTTGTAATCATCTTGTAATAAATCAATAATTTGATTACAAACTTTCCAACATTGTGAATAAATTATAATATCATGTGAATTATAAAAAGAACACAAAGAACACAATGTATCTTTATATTAATAATAACATTCAATAGAGTCATTTATTATCCTTATAAAATTATTTGTCCTATTATATGTACACATTTATGTTTTTATTCTAAATTATTATGCAATCAGTAAATGAGATTGAATGAGTTGAATTTGAGACTCATAGTTACTGGAAAAAACTTGATTTTGTATTGATGTCAATTTAAAAATTGTGGCAAATTTTCAAAAAGATAAGCCCACAAATTAATATTAGCACCTCAATCATTGTGAATGATCGAAGTGGCATTGATTTAAAAGGAGGGAGAGAGAAAAAGATGGATGCATTATTCTTCTTATTTCTGACTTTGGACATGTGACTTCTCTCAACACTGCACTACACATGTGACTAGCTTTCACAGGACTTTCTAAACCTTTCTTTCTTTCTTTCTATCATCCTTGCGAAGATGGAGAAACAACAGGCTTTGAAGTTCCTTGTATGGATATGTCTTGTAATATCCACTCTTCATTCGGGTAGGTACCTCCCACTCCTACCACTACTAAACACATTGTAAAATGGAGCATCAAATAATAGACAATGGTTTTGGTTTTGCAGGAAGTGGAACGAAGTGCGAAAATAATGGTCCAAAGATAGAGCAGACAGAGGTGGCTTATGGAATGCCTCCAAAATATAAGGTTTCAGTGTACAACAGCTGCCCAATGTGCCCACTCATAAACATTCACCTCAAATGCGGAAGCTTTCCTCAACCGCTTGTCAATCCTAAACTTCTCAAAGTCTTAGCTTTTGATGACTGTGTCTTAAATGGGGGTTTGCCTTTGCCTCCTTTGCATAACTTTTCTTTCACCTACACCCATCACAAGTTTATCTTATATCCAGCCTCCTGGTCCTTCCAATGTGAATAATTTTTCTTTTATATAACCAGATTTTGGTCAATGCTTTGTACTCTAGTGTTGTTGATTTCTCACTTTGGTTCAATGTCTTATGATCCCGTAACTATATTATTGTACGTTGCATTTGGCAAGCTAGTGTGTTATGTAGTTACTCGTTACTCGAGCATTCTACTTTCTATTTTATTAGCCTAAAGACTTCTTATTATTATAGAAACTATTTGTTTTCTTTGAAAAAGTGGTTACATACAATCACATTTTGTTTTTCTCAATGATCTCATAAACATGATTATACATCATTCTATGGGTCAAAAACCCTATATATATATAAGACATTCGTAATTTTTTATATTAAAAGATTTTCTTTACAGAAAAGTTTAAAAACAGGATCACAAGAATTTTGTACGTTGAAGTCATAACAGAGAAGGATGATTCTTCAGCAAAAAAAGAATTCTAGAGTAATACACAAGACACCAAGCCGGCAGAATAAAGAGTTACTTTACATCTCAAACAAATTATTGTTTTGAGTAAATGGGAGTATTCTTGAACCACTCATGACCACATTCCATTCCATTAGTTTGAATGATAACATTTCATTACTTGGTAAACAAAAATAATCCACCGTGCAGCTGTTGGATACACAAGCGAACTGCTCATGATGCAGTTTGTGGTTTTCAGACTTAGACAAACCTCAGTTTGAGGTTAAACTGCACTAATTAGTATTTTTTTTTTTTTTTTTAATATTGTGATTAAAACTTGCCGTTTTATACTCCAAATGGTTATGCTTAGTATTTAATTCTTTTTTCTAATTTTGTAATCTAAAGTTTCATATTTAGTAGTCCAAATGCAGTTTGGATTTGTATCATGTGTAAAGTATGAAATATAATACCCCGTTTGAGAAAAGAAAACAAAGGAAAATGAGGGAGGAAAGAAAATATGAGTGTGAAATTTATTCCATTTATTGTTTGAATTGGAAGGAAAAATAGGAGGGAAAATTTGTAATTTTTCACCCTTTTATTTCTCTTTATTTTCCTCCCAATTTGGGTGGATTGTAAATGATGAAAAATAAATTTATTTTCCTTCCTCCAAACTTTCCTCCCTTTTCAAACAAAAAATTCATTTTCCTTATATATTTTCTTTCCTTTCCAAACAACCCCTAAAACTTCGTATAGGATAGAATGTTTTCATGATCGCTTGTCTTTTGTTAAACGACAAGAACGCGCACACCCATAACCTAGTTGTAGGCGAGGCCAAAAACCCCTTTATATAATTTATGGCCTTTTCGAATCCAACTTGTGGAACTTCAAAATAAAAGAAGCATGTTTCACTTTACCTGTTTCTTATATGAGCTGCATACACAATTCTGCGAAAAAAAGAAACAATAAGTGCACAATGCAAACATGATTAGTGTAGAACATTTTACAATCTACAAAAACAATTGTAGACAGACGTGCAAAAAACATAATTTGCAAAAGTTTAGGATAAGGACTTACCAATTATCTTCTATCCAGTTTGCAAGACGTGTTTGCTAGTGTTTTCCCATCTAACCTTCATATGTACTTGAATCGGTCAAGTTACCCAGAACTACATGTTCCCAAACTTGCTGGTTAAATCAGAAATACATCATTACTACAGCATTTTATAATCCTATGGCCATGGCAATGACAACGAATGGTTCAGCCTGAAAACTTGTGCACTTGGCATTCGAATATCATAATTCCAATTAAATACACTGTTTTTAACACTAACCCTGTTAAGCAATAAAAGTCTATGTACACTCAAACCTGCTGAAGACCCCTATAAATTTTGCACAATTCACCATGGGAAGAAAATATTAACCCAAAGTGAATCTCAAGTTAGAAATATAGTGTCTGCTGTTCAATGTATTTTTCATCTTAATATTTGATTCTTTTACCTTAGTATGAGCATCTACCCTTGCTATTCTATGCAGAGTGTACCAATTCAATAAACTAAAACATGTAGCAGCGTACTTAGCGACAGCAAAATTATACTGCGTTGTGCATTCAATCTGCAAGCGGAAGGAATTGAGTGGGAGCCTACTAAATGTACTGTTCCTGTCCGTTCATCCTTCACTTCAATGCTTGATGAGCCTGAATAAACCATGTAAAACATTAATCGATGATGATCTTCACAAATTCATATTAATGACCCAATTCCGACGATTTTGGAAAGAAAAGAACAGGGCAAACATATTTTTTAAAAAATTTTGACAGAAGTTTAGGAAACGCAATCAGTAATCACCTCACCAAAAGCATGCAAATGGAAAGAAAAAAACAGAAGAAAAAAACAACAGTTTCAAGGCTTCTTCATGAACAAGAATCTCTACATTCAAATTACAATAAAATTTATACCCATAACATTAGATATTTGGTTACTATTTCGAAATGGATTCACATATGTTGGTTTCTGTCCCAACACTAGGGATCAATTTTTTGTTTTGATGACAAAAGGTGTAAGTCCTTTGTTGTAGTTTAGGCATATCTTTGAGTTTGCCCCCCAATTATATATATATATATATATATATATATATATATATCAAGGAAAATACCACAAAGAAAACCAGAAATCATCTGATTGAAAAATAACAATAAACAAAGGCAATTAAAAATAACTACAGACTCACAATTGTACTCGGTCCATCCGATGGCCTGGCGTTCAAGATCATAGAGTACTAGCTTGTTCGAAAGTACCAAATCTGCATAAGAAAACAGATGCAGAATAAAGATATAAGAATCAAGAACTAAAATTGTTTAACCATTGATTGATAATCACTTTCCAATGACACAAATCATGGACTTCCAGACCGTTGTCTGTTATTGTTTCATCTTAATTCAAAAAAACCAATTAATTATTATAAGAATAATGAAAAAGAATTTTATAATAATAATTCAATTATAAGAATAATTATTATAATGAAAACTAAGTAAAAGAATTTATAAAAAAAAAAAAGTTTATTTTGAATTTTATTTTTCAATAACTTAAAATTAATGTATTTCTAAAATTAATATATGTTTAAAACAAGAAATAAGGGACGGCATTGAAATTATTAAAAAAAGCATCCATAAATTAATTAATAATCTTAAAAAAGATTATATTTGCTTAGCATCTAGTATTCAATATCCATATTTTCTCTTTAGTTTTTAATGTAACATCTACAGAACATTTATATTCTTGTAAAATTTCAGTATGGAATCTAAAAAGTTATATTCCATCAAGGGATTTTACATTATTCAAAAATTTTAATTTTGTAAAATGCAATTTAGTTTAGTTTGGAAATTTAATAACAACAAATTTTTCATGTTTTACTCCAACGGTAGAATTTACTAGTAATGTTAATTAGTGATTGTAGATCAATTTTATAGGAGCAACTCATGTTTCAAAGCCTTTTCATATATAACTAAATTCATATTTCAGGTAGACTTCATATATAATGCTATCCTACTTTATTTTACCACAATATACATTCAAGAAGAAGATTTGTAAGGCTTGCCTAGAAGCTATACTTTAAGTATGATAATGTTTGAAAGTTCTGAGATTTAATAAGTGAAAAGGAAAAGAAGTGGTAGTTTGCTTTTGAATTTAGATATTAATCTTATTAGAAAATTTGCCTAAAAAGCATTGCATATGTTTGCTAGCCTTATTTTATTTTAAATTCATATAAATAAGTCAAACTAAACCAAATACTCCCTCCATTTGATTTTATTTGATTTGCTTAGAGAAAAATTCCATGTTAGGCATTTGTTTTACATAGAGAATTTTCCTTTTTTAGGAAAATTTAAAATTTAAGTTTAAATATGGAAGGACAATTACCCTTAGTGATCCATGGTCTAAATCTAAACCCATAGTTGCATGATAAATCCTTTTTCTCTCCATCTTCAAAAGATTGTAGTTTTACAAAATAATTTTGTTAACATATTGTGTACAAATTCACATCTATATGAATGTTGAAAAAGTGCACTCTTCAAGAAATACAAGTGCACATATTTACAATAACATATGCAACCCCAATCACAACTATTTTCCCTTTAATCTCTCCCCCAAGCCAAGGAATAAAATAGGAACTTTTGTGACAAAAACCCATTTTCCTTAAAAAAAAAAAAAAATAATTTCCATTTCTCTATGTAATGGAACAGAGGGAGTAGAGTAGTATTTTATATTTCAGTTAGCCTTAATACCTAATATTTTTACACCCAAGATAAGTATTCATCTGAAGTGCATACAATATAAGTATGGAATTAACTAATACCTCCTAAGAGTGTCATATTCCTTCTATCCCTTGATTGCATTCCACTGTTTTGCCATCCAATACACCATACACCATTCTGCACAAGTCCTAAGCATGAGTTCTTTTCATTTAAATAAAATATATAATTTACGTAGTAATAATTTGGCAGTGACATTTGATAAGAACTGCAGTATATAAAATTCTTGACAATGGGTAAGCATATAGATCTTCATTTGCAACAAATGCAAAACTTGACATATATCAGCAGTGTTCAAAAGCTTTTGAGGTTTAAATATTAGACCCCAGACTCTCCAAAGCTAGAACACAATCCTTAAAATTCTAATCCAAGCTGCAGTTACCTGGAACACAGTATGTTTCAAATACTAGAACAGAATAACCCAGTTAACTTTAATATAAGAAGGCTCAATTGGACACTTCAATACCTACAAGAAAAATGCATGGTGGCTGGTCGATCCTTTTGGACAGGTTAATGTGGTGCCAGTTACTTAGGATTCTGGGGTTCGTGCAAAATCATAAAAATTTGCTCCAATTAAAGGCACAATAACCAATAACATAATTTTTTCTCTTCACACGAGTACTAAGGGTCGTAGCAAACTATTTATGGCAGCTACAACTGTTGAACATGATGGCAATACCTAGTTGTGGGAATCTTAAGTTCTCAGACCTATATTCTTTATTTAAACTAAAAAACCTCCAATTATGCTTGTAGAGGCTAAAGTCTCATATAGAGGAACTAAAATTAAAAGTTGCTAAATAGACTTACTGAAGCCCAAACTTACTGAATTACATTACCTACACATAAATTACTAGTAAGTTTCCTACTTGAGGAATAATAAAAATGTCCCTTTCTCCTAGATAGGCTGGAATCATAAATTATACTCTATTTATAACAGTAGAAGGCTATAAAAACTACTGCTCCTCTAAGTACCAGAGTAAACAATATCAAATTGAAAATTTCCCAAAAAGCTTTCTAATGCACAAAATCAGAAATTTAATTTCAGAAGAGAAAAACAAAAAGAAGTGGACAAATATATTAACTATAGATGATTAAATATAAAGGGAAAGAACCATAAAGAATAAAAAATAAAAACAATCATTCACAAAAAATTTGCAACTCCAAATACTTACAAAGGGGAATAGATATTCATGTGGATAAACCTTCAAGGCAACTGAATTCTCAAAATGAAAAGTCACATTTGGAAATCCTTCATCCACACTGCAATATATCAATCAATTAAAGTATACCATTTTATTTGGAAACTGCTAATCAAAGAATTTCATTATAGCCCAAGAATTATGAAATATGTCCTGCTCTGAGTGTGGGTGGGGTTTACATAATATACTAACCAGCAGAAAAACAAATATGCTCCCTTAAAAGAGTCGTATTTGAAAAAATATATATTCTAAAAACAATAGCTTGTAATATGAGATTTAATAAATGCCAGTTGAAAATGAACAAATTTGCAACCAATGATTCAAACTCATAACTTGGACTCACATAAAAATCAAGTAGATGGAACGATCTTCTCAAATTAACAGGGACAACATATTCTTAATATAGCTGTAAATTTGCTTTCTTTACATTCCTTCAGTTAAATTAATCAACTGAGATGATGGTATAATAAAGTAGCTTAAGATTATGGTGAGATGCCCACTAAGCAAACGAATGTAAAAACAGAAAGAATGATAACATAAGACCATCCCATAGTTAAAAGGCAGATAACTTTTATATATCAAAAACCATCAAAGAAATAATCCCATATTAAGTTGGAATATCAATATTGGAGATTTAAGACATGATGTTCATATCAAACATGCATTGTTGTAAAAGCTGAACTAAAATAGTTATTAAACTTTTAAATCGAAAGTTACAAACCAGATGAAAGTTATAAACCACAGTAATATGTTAAATCTCATACCTCCCAGAATATTGAAAGCATGTGTATTCATCATGTACAGTATGAAGTTTCAGATCAGGTTGCTGAGCAAGTATCTAATAAGAATATAAAACACTCAAGTAAACAATAGATATTGAAAATCTTGAGCAAATCACAAATATATTTTTATTGTATACCTTGTGTACCAATGGCCCATACACCATTTCTGGAAGATATGCCAAGGTTGTACCACTATCTATTATTGCTCCCTTCCGATCTCCTGCCTCAAAGACTCCTGCTGGAAGATGTAGGAACTCACCACCAACTTGAACTGCTGACATATTCACATTGTAATGGGGCCTAAATTTTTAAGCATCAAAATAAAACTTACATCAAATTCCATACAACAAGTTGCATAAAGAATGCATGTCTAAGATGATAAATCTGAATACTTAACTAACAAAAAACTAAGCAACACAGCTATGAAGTCAACAACACAAACTTGATAATAAACATAAACACAAGAAACGCCCATTCCATTTAGGAATATAACCATCTTGCTTTGACTCAGATAAGTGTATCAAAACCGAGCAAGACAACTCTCTCTAAGGAACTTGGCAAGATGTGCAGAGGACATGCATTTCAAGTGTTAATCTAGTCTATTTTTCAAAATTTCTAAGATTTCATTTTCCAGCATCTAATAAGTGTGTTAAACATTAAAAATGTTTGGATAAGTTTTTTTCAAACTGAAAGTAGACATAATGCAAATGTTTGGATATGGACTTCTTTTGAATCCCGCATTGTATGAGATTCAATGTGGAATTCCTTGGTCCCTCAAAACTGCCAGCATTTGAGTTGTGATTCTCCCAAGATAATATCAATTGGTAACAAAGCCAACTACAAGATCTCCAAATTGCAATCAAGTGGTGCAGGTGGTAATTATAGAAATACAGTGTTCAGCCTAGTTTAAATAAAAGCCAACTGTCAAAGGCACCAGGATAACAGAGCATAGATCCTGCATCAGAAGTATAGAGTTTCAATCTAGTGTTGTCCTTTTAGATATTTCACCAGTCAGATAGGATTTGAAGTAATTCTTAAGACATAATCTTCACACATGAAAAGAACATCGAAATTCTCAAACTAGTTACATAAATTATTTTGGAAGTTTCTTGGGAGCTAAAGTAACTTTTGAGACCAAAATTACCAAATACAATAATATCATACTACCAGATCTCAACTTAAAAATCCATATCAAGTACAAAAGGTAAGAATATAAAAGTCTATGTCCAAATGGGTAACGTGTCGGACAGGAGCATAAGTGGGTCCGAAATGTCAGTACCAAGTTATATTATATCCACATGGATTCAACTTTTTGCTCCATCAACATCCACTAGGAAGCCAAGTAGATTTACCCATCTAGTGCGTCATGAGGTTAACTATGGTCTAGAGTTAACAAACAAAAAGGCCTATGAGTTCTTTTAACTTCATTCAAGTTAGTCCATTTGGGCGTAATTGGTACAAAATTAGATAAAATTGGGTGCAATGTAGGTAACAATCAAATCATGATGTTACTGGTTCTTTGGATAAAGCTCAGTGTGCACGTGCTAAAAAGCTTCTACAGTTCATATGAACTTGTGCTCTTAGACCTCATCCGTTAGTTTTTAAGGTATGATTCTCCCAAGGTCATTTTAGCATGCATTGTCCTATTTTCAAGTCTTTTTTTGCTTAAGTTATGGTAATGATCCCTTCTCCAAATCCTAAAGTCTAGATCTTATTAACTTCAGTTTAAGATGTAGTCAGGTCCATATTTATCCACGCTTCAAATTCAATGTAACGAGATATGTTCTTAAACCCCCTTAATAAGAAACAAACTATTAATTGTATAGTTCTTCAATAATATTGAATTCCTAGGCCTACGAAAATGGGAGAGTTCAACACAAAAATTTACCTTTCATCTTCAAGATTTTAGGCTTTTCCTTACCATCTTATGGCAGTAGTTTTTGTTTTTTTTTTTTTTTTTTTTTTTTTTTTTTTTTGGGTTAGTGGGGTGGGTGCCGTACGACAAAAATTATTATAAAAAATTTTTGGGTTAAAAAACAAAAAAAAAAAAATAAAA